>BGPR01007184.1:11170-73271 GCA_013235015.1 Araneus ventricosus | reverse complement strand
TTTTTGAAAGAAAGGCGGAATGCCATTTTGGAGGATTTGTAAATTGTCTTCCGTTGCAATGCTACTGTCATGTACGAGAAAACAAAAGTAATGGGAAAATTTCCTATAATTTCATGAAACAATCAAACAAAAAAAAAAGTTTTTGAAAAAACGCTTTTATAGCTCTACTAAAATATAGAGATTATTATTCTTTTCATGAAATATATAGATACGAAAACAAAATAATAAGGCGCTGATAGAAAATCTATAAGCAAATTGGAATTTTATTTACTTGTGTAATATACAGTAAAGCACCGCTTATACGTCTTTCAAGGGGCTGACGTTAAAAGACGTATAATCGAAATTTTAACAAACAACTTTGATTGTTAAAAATTTAATACTACTAATTCAAATTCCTTTTAAAATATCAATTTTAAAGCTTTTTAAGGGGGGTTGGAACCCTAAGTCCGTTAACTCTAACCCTGTTACTTCGACGTACCTTTTCTCAAAATCTGTTATAGATTCATGTTTGAAATATTTTATACAAGTAAAGTATATATTTCTCATTATACTAAAATGCTTTTCAAAAAAATTCAAAAATTTATTTTTTACAAATTTTTTATGTCAGAACAAAAAATGTTAAATTGGGCACTTCAATATACCTTTTCTCAAAATCTGTTATAGATACCTGTTTGACATTTTTTATAGAAGTAAAGTACACTTTTCTCATTATACTGACGTGAGCGTTTGGTTAATTTTTATAATCAAATTATTTTATCAAATTATATTATAAATTTTTTAATCAAAATATTTTCTATTGCTAAAATCTGCTATTTTGACACAAAAATAATTGTAAAAAATAAAGTTTTGAGTTTTTTTTAAAAAAAGCTCATTTCAGTATAATGAGAAAGGTGTATTTTACTTGTATAAAAAATTTCAAACATGTATTTATAACAGATTTTGAGAAAAGGTACATCGAAATGGCCAATTTTGACACAAAAAAATTTTCAAAAAATAAATTTTTGAATTTTTTTCAAAAATTATTTCATTCCAATGCGAAAGATGTACTTTACTTGCATAAAAAATTTCAAACATGAATCTATAACAGATTTTGAGAAAAGTTACATCGAAGTAACAGGGTTAAGGTTAACGGACTTAGGATCCAATTCCCCTTAAGATAGCACTAGTTTAATACTAAATAGTATGAAAATCAATAATGAAATTTTAAATTAAACATTTATCATAAACGTGAAAAAATTATACCTTATTGCATATATTGAGTACTAATTATACAATATCTTATACGAGTTTTATGTGCACTTAGGTAGACGTTTTATTAAGAAAATCTTTAACCGTCGTCTGACTTTCTGATACTCTGCGAGTATGAAGTACAGTCGCTGAAAAAAAGTAGCCACCCAGCATTATTCTGCCGTCGTTCATCACATATTAAAACAAAAGGTACTAGTTTGCAGGAAATAACGTGTAGTAAAAGGTTCCACGTTTAAAATTCTCATAAGAAGTCATATACATATTTATAATTGCACTAACTTCAAAATTTCCAACGGAAACACACATTTTTCTTAATAAATTTCAAAACTGCATCAAAACTTATGCTTGAATACCAAGTTTCATCATCCTAGTCTTTTTTTGTTTCGAAATTATAAGCAAATCAAATTTTGAATATCGAATGTTAAAGTAAAATTTGGAATTTTTATTGATGTCTTAAGAAGTAATATAACTATTCACCTAGAATTTTTTTATGTAATAGTATGAATTATTATACACATTTTACACATTTACTTTTTATTTTAAAATAATTTTGATCACATGAAATATTTTATCAAAATTGATGTTTAAAATTTTTGAATAGCAACACTAATAAATTTTAACAGTATTCGAAGCAGATGGCCATTTGATAAGCCTATACAAAATTGCAGCACATTCGTAAGAGTAGTTTTGAAGTTACATTAAATTTTCTATTTTCGCTGTAAAACAATGCGCTTTAGGAGTCATCATATATTTCGTAAACGTTTTCATTATTAAATATTATCATTACACCACATTGTTTTATAAAATTTAAATATATAAACGTTTAAATATTTATATATGAAATTAAAATTTTATAAATTAGTGTACTATTTCAGTTGAATCATTAATGTACGAAGTATTAGATAATACCAATGCCCTATCATCTTACAAAGAAAGCCCAGAAAATAACTGGAAAGCAGTGAAAGCCAGAATAAATCTCAACAAGTTATTAATGTTAATACTGTAATATTCGTAACGAATATATATATATATTTATAGAATTATTAAAATATTTAAAGAAAAGAAATTAATTAGATAAAAAATCGTTTGGTCATAAAAGAAATTAATTTTAAAATATCGTTTGGCTGTAAAAGAAATTAATTAAAAATAGCGTTTGGCATAATTCTTTTCTAAAGGTTATAGTTTGGCAACGATATATTGTCTTTTGCTAACGTTGCTTAGCAACGGAGAATAATAAGAGGATTGAACATGGAATTCGATGTCAGAAGTGAGTGATGTAACGTTTGTGATGTAAATGTATGCGTTTGTTTTACATGTTTGTGCTGTGGAAGACGTCCAATAAATATATTATTTTTGATAAAGAAGACTCCACGATTATTTATGCTATACTGAAATACATCAAAATACACATACTAGCATTTCATTAATACAAAGAATATTCGCCTTTATTCGATTACTTCAATTCATGCAAAAAGACCTATGTACATACTGATTAATTATTAAAATAATTATTAAAATTTTAACACTTTGTGTTCAAAATTTATTCAGTCGAAACTGAAAATTATATGAAATTTCCAGAGCAAATGGATATCATGATTTTTGAAGGACAAAATAAAATTTTTTGGAGAAAAATTCTGCTCTACAGAACTTTTTTACGCATCTAGTTTACCGATTGTAAAATGTAGATAATTACTTTGAAAATAACATTGAAAGTGCGAAATACTTTAAAATGTCACTACCGACATTTAAATGCAAGCTCAGAACTTCTTTATCTGAATGTGGAGACAACCCCTTTTATATTTAGAACACAAAATGTCGAATATCTTCCAATCTACTCATAGCATATTAACCAAAATTTATTTCTTGGTGTATTTTTCATGAGAAATTTATTTATGACATCAAAAATGGGTGTCGCTATTGAAAATTTTGAAGAAAGCGTAATTTTAAATATTTAGATGACCCCTTTAGAAGTTTTCACAACCACAGAATCTTTTAATATACGTTATTTCTTGAAGATCGGCGCCATTTTTTTAAATGTAACAATGAACGAGCGCAGAATAATGCTGAGTGACTCCTTTTTTCCGCGACTGAACATCATTATGGATCGAATTAAGTTTATTGAATGTTTTTTCACTATTTCTTTTTGACAAAAGAAATAAGTTCGAAGTTACTCAGTGGAGTCCACTGCATCTTTGAAGGAACGTCGAATAACTTCTTCATCGTTGCTTCAATTAGCACCAGACAATTTGTCTTCTATTAATTCATTAATTGTGAATAATTTAGAAGTCAAGATATCACAGTTCACATACTAGAAAGGAGGAAATTTTCACATTTTAGAACGGGGGAAAACGACGTATAACCGAAGCTTTGCGTCGTATAAACGAAGTACTTTATCTTGAGAATGAATGTGAATGAATCAGGACTGTGACAAAACGACGTATAAATGAGAAACGTATAAACGGTGCTTTACTGTATTCAAATTTTTAATGAATCTTTAATAATTTTCTTTCATATAATATCATGGTTACTCACATTTTTTGTAGTCTTGTTTTCACTGCCTTACATTTTTACGATTTTACTTTGATATTAATATTTCTGATAAAAAAATAATTTCTAGATTTTTGTAAAGTAATAAAAGCCTGTTTAAAATTTTTTTTAAATTTTATTGCTTTCTACTTTTTGATCTTTAATACATTTCATGATTCATTATTACAAATATTATGGAAATTTGTAATCAATTTTTTTCTCATAATCTCTTCTAGATAGCACCTCTTATTTGGAATCGAAGTTTAGTTTAAATCAATCAATCAGCTGGTAATTAGGTTCTGTAAATATTAGAATATTATATTGTCATCAGAAATACACAAGTGTACGGAATTTCTAAACTCTGAGGAATTCTAACTTTCACACGTAAGGTTCATTTCTAACTTTTTTCACATAAGGGAGTGAAAACTAGATTACACAATTCCATCCTTACAAAACATTAAAAAAGTGAAGTTAAATAAATTGTCTAAAAAAGAATAGATTATGAATTTTGTATTAACAAAATAGGTATAAGAATGCAAACGAAAAATTTGATTCATCTAAAGAAAACCTTCTCAAATATTTTTTTCTCATTAGCAATCGCGTTTTAGTTGCAAATGGGATTATCCCCATTTTGTGAACTCCGTTTATTTTTGGGTAAGCATTTTTCCAGATCCCAATTATACATTTGCATAGGAAAATACAGAGTATATGCATACTTACAGAGTATATACATACGAAAATACAGATCTCTTTAAATCATTCACTATAATTTAAAATTCCATAAAAAAAGTTTTGCAAAATAAGTGCACACGATTTATGTCAATATATTCTTTAATTCGAAGAGTTTTATAGTCGTTCATAGCAATTTGTTTGAAATTGATTTAATTTTTTTAAGGGAAAATTAGCGCCGCCTAGTGAAAAGCCTTTAAATTGCTGGAAAGAAAACCCATTAGGACTTTTTTTCTGTCACTTGCTGAGCATTTTTTGTAACAACTCTTTTTTCAGTGATTAATTTATTTACACCCTGCATAACAAGCAAATCAAACATTGACTAATAAAAAATTAAATGTTTCATTTATTACAATCGTTTGATAGATTTTAATGGTGCTATTCATTGACAAAATGTTGCATGAAGGCAATTTTTGTAATCAGATTCTAATAATATTTTTTTTAAAGTAATTTAATATATTTTCTTCAACTTTCAAGAGAATAAACGACCAAAAGGCATTTGCAGATTTTGATAATTTTTTTGATAAGCCTTAGGAAGTTGAGTGCTCAACAATTATAGCTACAGTGAACTAATTTTTCTATAGAAAAACCGGACCCATTTAAATATAAACCATTCAAGTATTATAACAACACCTATAATGATCAGATGGTGGCAAGTCTGAAAAGTCCAAAAATTAGTGAAAAATACTCTATTTTAATACATTTTTACAACTTTTAAAGCATTCGCGGAATTGGAACACATTTATTTGTAAATATTTTTTCTGCATCTATTGCTCGTCTTGTCTATTTGCAACTTTTCTTGGTATAGCGACTTGATTTTTTTTAAAAACACCTTTATTTAACTTGACTTATTTCAAGTTTGTAAAGATGGAATTTTGCAACCGATTTCACTCATTTCCTGATGAGATATATTTTTGCCATTTTGTATACTTGTGTATTCTCGTTGATATTACACTATTTTAATTAACGGTTTATCGATGTATTTAATTAAATTCTGATTGTATACCAATGGCCTCATCTAGCAGCAAATTTGAGAAAAAATGATTTCTGGGTTCGGTAATACTTATCACGATGAATTATAAATTAAAAACTAAAAAGTTAACAACAATTGAAATAAAAAAACTCTACTTTTTAGTACAGTAATAAATGTGCGATTTTAAAAACAGATTTAATTTAATTCATTTAAATTTTTTTTCAACCTATCTTATTCTGAAAGCAGTTTGAAAATGTACCCAGTTTTATAACAGTCTTAAAAGTTGACCATAATTTTGTCTTAAAAGCTATTTCCTCTTTTTTAAGGTCTGGTTAAATTACTCATTCATCTATTTTCTATTCTTAGAGGAAAATGCATATAATAAACAGAGAATTTACGTTAGTTATACGCACATTTCATATTTTCAGTATAGCAATCTCATAAAACAAAGGGCGAAATAACAATACAGCAATCATTCTTAGAAATGGTGGAACAATAGATCCTACAGGCGAGGTAACAGATCATCTATGCTGATGAAATAACCGCTTTGAAAGGAAATATCACAATTATTCTTCTAAAATGATGCTTTCATTTACAACTTAATGGCTATATCTCTCGACATTACAACCGCTTTTATAGAGACTAACCATCTGTATTGCAAGAAATAAAAATCATTTGAGATGCACTTTATGCTGTCTAATGCCTTTACAGCTCTATAACTATGAAACCAGAAACTTGTGCGTTGTGACAGTGGCGGTGCTATGACTTTCAAATCCTATTGATAATTCTCTGAAGCCGGGAACCGTCAAAATAGACCCGACAAAATATCTCGTGCCGAAATAGCCCGGACAAAAAATGGCTTATTGCCAGTAATATTATTACTTACTCTTTTATAACTAGAAAATCATCCGTCATGGTATGACGGGTGCAAATTGCCTCTTCATTCGAGAGATTTCCCGTCAAATTTGACGTGTTTAAATAGATATATATATATGCGAGAGAAATGTTTAACATTGATTGAAAACAAATAAAATAAACATGTTTCTGACAGGAAATTTTTTTTTATTTACATATTTCTTCTTTATTCAAAAAACCTCTTGGTAAATAACATTCCGTGTGAAGTATTTTTCGTTGTTTAACAATTTTATTATAATTCAATAACCGTGGAATTCTCAGCTTGTCAAACGTAAGTCAAAAGTTAAAATTTCGAAGGAATTTGTTTTCGAAATTTTAAACAAAACAAAGCACTTCTCTGCTTGTCAAACGTTTCATCATATATCAAATGATATATGATAAAAGAAGAAGAGGCGTTTGATGATTTGTAGAAAATATCATCAAATTATATCATCACGATTGCAATAATAATCAGATGCATCATGGCGTCCAAACTATATCACGCGCATGATATACCACTGACGTGATTTACTACTTTCTATTAAAAAACAGATATTAATTTGAAATATAGGATTAATATAATTTAAAATTTCTCGGGAACTATTGATGATAGCGAGATAAATTTTATATCAATCGATAGAAAATTTTATTTTACTATTTTAGATATATTAAATTTGAAATTAGAACTGCAATTACTCTTATAAATTTAAAATTGCTGAAATCTAAGCTCTTTAACTATGAAATAATGTTGTTTAACGTCTCGCAGTGCTATGGCGCGAGTTTTATTGTTGGTGACGTCAGAGCGTTACCGATAGATCTGGGCTATTATATTAGTAATACTTGACAATAATTTATTATTGTGTAAAATATGCAAATATTCCCGTATATCATATAACAATTATATGTTTTAATGTTATTCAGAATTTGCATTTGGACAATTTTGTCGGGGCTATTTTTCGCGAGCTATTTTGTCTTGGGTATTTTGTCGGGACGGGCTATTTTGGTTTGGGGTATTTTGACGGGGTACCCTCTGAAGCAAATTTGCTTCTCTTACATTTTTGCCTTTTTTAATTCGTTTTAAATAACATACAATTTAGTTCTTAAAATAATTTACCTATTACTTATTTTATAGAATAGCTATAAGTAAAGATAAGTAAAAGTGAATGTTATTTTTTGTGTTGTTAAAAATAACTAAAAATAAAATTCATCTTTCTTCTTTTATTTCCATTGAAAATATCTATAACTTTTTCCTTCAAATTCAGGTGCACTTAACCTATCCTGATTCGTTACGCATCTCAGAAACACTTTATATTCTCTTGAATGTTGGGGGGAAAGCAGAGTTTAGGTTCTGATGTAGCCATAAAGATTGCCATGATGGGCATCAAAACTGTTAATTTATTGTATTTTATTTATCTATAGCAGCGGTTCCCAACCTTTTTGGCTGTGCAGACCACCTGCTATTTTGAGGCCCACTAACTAAATATATAAGTAAAAAAGTACAAACACATATAATACATACACACATATTATTTTTATACAGGGTGATTCAAAAAGAAGAAACAGATTTAAAATATTTATTTCTAACGAACGACAATAGATACAGACACATACTAGATAGGATAGAGGGAAGTTCAAAGTTTTATTTCAATCATTCGGATAATCCCGGTAAAAACGGACATGCTCCAACACGGGTTGTTTCCACAAAGTAAACAAGATCGGGATGACTTTATTTTCATGCAAGACGCCTCTGTTTTTTCCCCCTACAAATATTGTCACTAACTTTCTCCAACAAACATTTAATGTCCTTCGAATCCTTTCTTCTTGAATTAAACTTCCAAATCTATCTTTTTTTATTACTTATAACAGTATGGTTTGAATGAAAACGCGAGAAGTTTGGAAAAAGAACATTTCTTTTAAACAATACGCCATACAATAACGAATAGAACTTTCAAAATGTTGCGAAAAATATACGTTACAAAATAAAACATTAAAGGACAAAAAATAAGACAGAGAAAAGTGCTAGAATTATAAAATTATTAAACACCGGAAGCATAACATTTCTTCTCGCACGTATGTGAACAATAATGGAGAAAAAGAAATCGTTTTTAGAAGAATGACGTTTGCAGAAGAAAGGCTTATCCGAAAATTTTTAAAAAATCGCTAAAATTCAGGAAACTTACGCAGAAGCTTCAAATTATTCTTATTAGAGCGGAGGAAATTTTGCACTTTACAATGATATAAAAATTAAGGTTCTCCGATGAAAATATGCAGAAAATTTGAGAAAATAGGCAACCAACATCACATAAATGAAAATATGATTCGAATTTTAAAATAAATAAATATAGGCGTCAGAAGAGAATAGTTACAATCAGTCCATGGACATAAGAGCAAAAGAAAGGCAGCAATACAAATTAAGAGAGTCTTTGTTTGCTTTAGTTTAGTTTATTAGATTAAAGGCTATTTTAGAACAGGCTCGTACTTTTGAACCGTAGTCAGACAACGAGGACGACATCCGAGCTGTCAATCCTCTCTGCACACCTCTACATCACACAAAAGAGAAGTCATTTGACAGGGTAGGATTCAACGTGTATCAGCCTAACAAACACGGCGATTCTTTGGTGGAAACTAGGGATGGCGATTATTGAGAAAATAACCGTTTTTCGGTTATTCGGATTTTTTTCATCCACGGTTTAACCTGGCGGTTATAACCGCTCAAAATAGCCGGTTTTTGAAATAACAGGTTTGCGGGGATATTTTTATATAAAAAAACAAACTCCGTTTGTTGACAAAATTTTTTATTAATATTGTTTTTACAGGAAATCAATCCATTGGCAAATATTTAACTGTTCATGAAAACTCTTTCAGTAATCCGCCAACCAGCAGACGCCTCGAGGAAGTGGTTGTCGTTGACTGGCCTAAGATGATGAAATTTAAAGCTTCATAGTTTGGTAAATTTTAGTGTAATCGAACCTAAAATCGAGCCTATCTTTCGACCCGGTTTTTTTAACCGGTTATAACCGGGTCAAAAAAAACCAAAAAAGCCGGTTAACCGAAACAGAAAAAACGGTTTTCGGTTAAAACCGGTAGGTTTTTCTCATCGCTAGTGGAAACAGGTCTCAAACACTCGACTTCCCAGTCCTGAAGTCCAGACTCTGTCACCCTAAAGCCCTGAATACGTCTTCAGAGCTTTATGTAACCCCAGACCAAAACAATTCTAGTAGGGGGAATGCAGGGACATTGATACATTTTTTTTTGGAAAGCTAAAAAATGATTTTACCAACGGTAATTAATAGAACTAATACACTAGGCTTATACATTTGCTAATATAATATAGGATTTCAGTCGAGTTTTGGTCATAAATAACATAATAAAATATTCATTACACTTTTTTCCTAAAAATGGATTTGTATCAATCTTGCCCCATACTAGGGGTACATTGATACAAATGGAAACATCGAATATATTGATGGTTAATAGGTCTGGGATCAAAACAAAATTTGTTTTATCAATAAACTTTATATTCGAAATCAAGGTGTAAAAGTTTAAAAAAGGAACGAACTTTTATTTTAATCAAAATTCAACATTTTAAATGAGATTGGAAAATTGAAACAGTAATGCCCCAGAAAATAATTTATCTCTACAAACAATAAAGGAGAATATGTGTGTGCTTGTGTGTGTGTGCAAATACTTTGGAGAAAGAGAATGTGAGCCTTGAAGACATTTTTGGAAATTTTAATCAATTAAAAATTAAGGGAAATTTTCTCGTTCTTCCTTGATGACTTACTAAAATAATGTAGCACAAAAATAATTTTTACACCATCTGAAAATACAAAAAATTATCTTATCAATTATATGAATTATATTTCCGTACATTTTTCCAATTTTAATAAATTCGTAAAAAATATTTTAAACATAATTTACAACAAAACTTTTCATCTTTTCAATGAAATTCAAGCCGTTTTCATTGTTTAAACAAATACTTAATTGCGTCTCTGAGATAGTTCTTTTTTTATATAGAGTTTTTTCCATTTCTGAAGACGATTTTGCAAAGTAGTTACTGTTAAGGCCCATTGATACACACGGAAGATGCGTATCAATGTGCCCCGGAATCAACTCTATCATTCTACCCCAAGAGATTTTTTTACTTAAAACAAGTGGTCACGCAAAATCAAAGCTAAAAAACCTCAAAACTCAATATAGTTCAAAAAAATAAATGTTTTTTTCCTACCTGTGGAGCATATTTCCAAAACGTAATTAGTTAAAGAAATCACACAACACGCACTTAGAGTAAAATTTACTTTGACTAGAAGATTAGCAGTTTGATTCATTTGTAAATTAACTTTTGACTTAACATGGCCGAAAAAAATACCGAATGCTAAGGGTTACAGAGGCATATATATGAACATCTTGAGCTATTCCAATCATCAAAATTTATGGACTGTATCAATGTTCCCGCGTATCAATCTACCCCAACTCCCCCTACTTATTTGGAAGAGCTGTGACAGATTTTTGACATGGGAAAGTGATTCTTAAATGTTTTACAACGCCATTTTACTGGTATACTGGATGAATATGTCTTTGGCTGAAGTTTAGTTTAGTTACATTAACTTCCCGTCTTGAACCAACGTTAGGGCTATTTGGGCAAACCTCATACTTTTGAATCGTGGTTAGATATTAAAGAACGAACTTGAGCACTCCCTTCTCGCCAAATTTCCATGCCACACCAGCGGGAGGACATTTGACCTTCAACGTCAGATTTGCCTTGGATGACGTCTATATACACGGTAGTTCCTCGGTGGAATCTAACTTCGAAACTGGAACCCTCTGGTCCCAAACCGGGGGCCTTATCACCAGGTGACTGCTTCCCCTATCCTTGAAAGAAAAGTTTTTAAAAAGTTATTTCAAACTTAAAAACAATCTACTATTGCAAAATATTGGATTAGGCTTAAATGTAAAATATTTCATACCAGTTATCTCTCATTATATTGAAACACAAAACCTTTCTTACGCGTGCTGTTTTCAGGAGAAACAGTAAGGATATCTTTCCTTTCATTTTAAACTATTCAAACCAGAGTGCCTGTAAGGCAAATAGTTCATATGTTTCGTTTATGAACCTTAGCTCCACTTAGCTATTCAGGTCTTTTGCTCCTCGTACGTTAAACAGCATTTGAAATTTTCTGCTCCTCCGAAAAAAAGGGCAACAAAAAAAGTGTTTACGGTACGTGAGCTGGGCCCGAAACGCCCGCCATAGAAATCTGGGACAGCAGGACATATTTCATTTCGGTTTGACATAATGCAAACATTTTAGATCCTTTGAGTTAAAAAGTTTCGGAGAAGAAACCAAATGAACTCGTGCTGCCAGATCTATAGCTCCGCAAATCGGAGGCTCCTTTCTTTCTGCACTTTTTTGTGAAGAACATGTATTGAATAGATAAGAGAGGGAAGATGGCGCGTATTTTTGGGATTCAGAATGTGCAAAAGGATGGTTAGGATGTTTGTGTCACGTTATGCTTAAATTTTTGCTCGCTCAGATGAAGAGGGGAGGGAGGGGTGATCCCCTTTTTTGTTTAAAAAAGTTCGAAGGCGACTGATGGCATAAATCAGATTCATAAAGGGGGAACTTGATAGGATTGTTCCGGTAAGCCAAGGTTTGTTTTAGTTTTGAGGAATTTATTTTCTTCCGGGAAAAATAGCAACTACAAAAAAAGCCGGATGAATATGAAGAAAAAAAATATCAGATTGCATAGCACTAGACCAAATGGACTTGTTGTTTTGACGGAAATGAAATGTGTGTTTTTTTTCACAATCACTAAACTACTAAAGAAACTTTTATAATGACTTTTACCTATATAGAAAATATAATTCCATTATTATATATATGCTTAGCGTATTAATGTATGTATTAACTATGGATTTTTAAATAATTTGCTCTTCTATTTCCTTACTTTTTAGAACATTTTAGGATATTTTCCTTTTGCAATTTTCACACAGTTAGCTGAGAGAGAAGTTGGTGCCCATACACAAGTGTTAACTAGACTCCATCGCCCCGAACAGATAGCGCTTTTGTGCTGCAAGGAATTTCAGCAAGGAAATTTGGTTTCGCTTTCCCTTTTATATAAATTTCGTCCTTTACTCAAGAATTTAAGAGCTATGCAAGAGTTAAGAGTTGAGCTTCCCTACAGGCAATTTTTAATTCATGTTCTATATTTTGAATATTTGTAATTATAAATTTATAGATCAGGGTTATTATATTTTTATTCTGTATTCCACTATTTTCAGCAACCATATTCTACTATATTTATATGCAACTTCTCATTTTTAGTATGTTTTTGATCTTGCAATATTAGATATTTAGATTAAGATTATAATTTTTTTATTCAAGTATTTTAATTTCTTGCGGTTTTTTAGAGATTTGGTTAAGGAAATTTTTTGGAGGGATTTTACCAGTATAGGGATGTAGATTTTGCTTATATGATGTTACTCAAATTTTTTATTGATATAACCGCAAACCGTTTTTGCGCTGCCCTGCCGAAACATACAGGATACTGAATGACAGCCGCTGCAATAGCTCGAGTACTGAGGCCGGAGTCCTAATAACCTATCACCCAGCCACAGCCCGAACCCTCCCGGAGGAGGTGCGTACTACAGTAGTTTCCGCCGAATGCGATCGTGGTTAATATTATCATTCGCTTTATATTATCAAAAACCTCTGGTCCCGAACCAACGTATTCAAATGCACAGAAAATTATTTGTTTAGTGTGATCACTACAACGTTTAAAGTTATCAGTTTTGAAGCGATTGACGTTCGTAGAATCTCTCGCTCCACTAGTAAGGAAAAATCTGGGGGCCCCTTTTCCCCACACGTCCCAAGAATTTGGGGGGTTATCTTTCATAACCCCTCTTTGAAGATCGTCCATTTAGCGGGCAGGGACGTAACCGTCGGTTATTGTCATAGAACCTCCTGAAGGTATGCAAAAGGAAGAGTGGATGTCCATTGACGAGGGCATTCCACACTAACAGACTTGGAAATTTGCCCAGCTGTTTGTGAGCAAGCCCAGGCAATGAAAGTTGATGATTCCGACGGGGACGAATGTGTTGAAGAAAATCCTCCAACGAACGCCGAAATGAGGCAAGCCCTTGATAATTTGACAAATTTTCAAAAAATACTAGAACGAACAATATATAAATGAACTGTTAAGGAATAATTGTCGTCAAGCAACAATTAATTAATTTTTTAATTGTTATTTTTGAAATAAATTATAAATAGATCCCTGATGTAAGAGTTTTTTTACTTTTTTTCCTTTTTGTTTCTTTCCCCTTGATGTGATAAAAATATAGTTGAGTTTGCCCAATTCCGTTATTGTTATCAATCGGTTAATGTAGTCAAAATTCTTAACTGCCGAAGTGATCACTTTAAGCGGAGTCTACTGTATCACTAGCGGGAGGTAACACAACCCCCACCATTTCTATACCACAAGTGCCCGCTAACTTATCCGGCGGCTACTCATCCGTGAACTTGATTGCTATACACAAAGATTTCGCCGTCCTGCAAAAAGCACACGGTTGAAAGTTGATGACAGTTACCAAGAGCCCGTTTTTCCATTTAAACAACTTTGCCTGTTACATTACATTCATAATTTTCAAAATTCCAAGATACATCCAAATACTTCTTAGCATACAACATAGAATACACATTAAAAATTTCATCTCATCAATTATAAAATAACAAGCAAAAGAACTTAAAACGTAAAGAAATTCAGTTTACGATTCAATTATCAATTACCATTAACTTTTATCACGACACTTTCCGTATAAAATTTTAAAAAATTTCCTCACACAACATTACAATAATACATCAATCGATAGGGTTCAATTTTCAAAATAATATTTAGCATTTACGCAGTATAAAAAAACAGGACGATCATAAATAAATTGACGCGTAAGAGAAAACTAACAAATTTTTAACAATTTCAATAAGTCCATTTCGTGCCAAGCCATTCGCAGTTAACTGCATTAAGCCCAACGTCCCAAAGTTAGTTGGAAAATACTTTTTCCTGATATCTTTGTAAAGATTACAACCTGAAATATAGTAGCTTACTGTTCCTTTATCATCCAAACCACATCTACAGTTGTCATTTTATTTTGAAAAAAAATCTATTTTGGTAAACTAGAAAACTTCCGTGTCCTTTATATAGTTGGTTTACGTAAAAAGAACTTGATTGATATATATTTTAATGCTTTCAATACATATATATTAAGAAAAATAATTGTATATATGCAGCAAACTATATTTACCATAAAACCAAGAGTCACAATCTGGAACTGAGGGGGAAAAATGATATTCATTCAGTGTTGCTCAGAGATGCATCGTGCACCAACTGCTTCATGTGAAGAGATCCAGTCGATTCGAGTCCAGAAAGAATGGAGGTCAAATCAGAGGTTCAGGCATATCAGAAGAAATTTGTAAATTGAACTTTGGTTAAAGATAATTCCATCTTCTTTTACTTTCTCGTATACGAAGTATACAAAGAGAAAGTATTGTAATCGTCAAAAAATTCGAACTCGAGATTTTGACGAATCTCCACGTTTTAGACCTTCCTGATTCCGAAAAACACAATTTTGGAATTATGTCTGTCTGTGAACACGATAACTCGAAAACTATTAGAGCTACAGGCATGAAATTTGGTATGTGGTCTTTAAACATAATTTGTAGGTTTCTATCACATTTTGGACAAAATCCGTCAACGGGAAGTCTGTCTGTCTGTATGTCCGAAATCATGCGAACACTATAACTCAAACACTTGAATAGCTTGATGGATAAAATTTGGTACATAGTTTTATCGTCATGGATGTAGGTCCGTATCAAATTTTGGGCCAAATCCGTCAAAGGGTTGACTGTCTGTCAGTCTGTATAATCGCATACTTGTTAAGCATTCGTTTAAAAACTGATCTCAATGCGCATGCGTACTTAGCAATCTCTGGTACCAAGCGGGAGGATTACGTCACTTTGTCCTTGAGACGGAGTTTGTGATAGATATGTTTTATCTCCTGTTTTGTTTTCGCTCGCTCGTATAATAGCGGATCTTGCTGGAGTGTGATGGAAAATAAATATTGCTAAGTTTTAATACATAGGCATCTCAGAAGTTTTAATACAAGTGAAGAATCATATTAAAAATATGATTCTTCACTTAAATATTTTACAATCACTATAATCTGCAATGAAAAACCTTCTGATATTCATTGCATTCTGGATTACAGTAGGTTCGATTTTTTTTATCCACGCAAAGGGAGGGGAAATGACAAATTTTTGAGCAGTATACTAGAAAGTTTAGGGGAGGCCACTCCCACTGGTTAACTTCTGTAAACATCCCAAACCAGAGGGAGTGGTCTCCCCTAGACTCTCATATACTCCGTAATAAATACCCTGCATAAAAATGTCGGATCTTGGGCAAGACCGAGACGGTCGCGAGTACTCAGATTTTTATTACCCTCAGACTCGAAGACCGCGGGAAGGAGAAAGGATCACAATTTAAGCCGGGAGTGTCCCCGTTCCCTCTTCCGACCGTCGCATATCAAGACATAATGTGGCGTGCTTTGGTATGATGAAGAAAATCGAGTGTGAATTTTGGACGCCTTATTTTCGACCAATTGAAACCAAAATTTGATACAGATCTAAAATTATGGTTAGTAGACAACATACCAAATTTCATTTATCTAAGTCAAGGCATTTTAGAGTTATCGCGTTCACATGCGTGCGAATATACAGACCGACATACAATCAACTCTTCGACGGATTTGGTCAAAAATTTGATACGGATCTACAATTCTGGTGATAAAACTGTGAACCAAATTTTGTCCATCTAGCTATCCAAATTATCGAATTTACATAAACACGGACAGACAGACTTCCCTTGGACAGATTTCGTACAAAATTCGATAGATATCTACAAATTTGGTGTAAAGACCACATACCAAATTTCATTCGTCTAATTCAAATTATGTTTGAGTTATCATGTTCATGAACAGACAGATAGATAGACTTAACTCCAAAAATGTGTTTTTGGACTCCGGTTCGTCTAAGACTGGCGATTCATCAGTTCAATTTTTTTTTTTTTTTTGACGACTACAATACCTTCTCTTTGTATACTTCGCATACGAAAAAGCAATAATAAGAGTCGCCGAAAAATGCATGAAGTACCTTTGTAATTGTCGAAATTCGTGTAACGGAAAAGAAAAAGAAAAAAAAGTATTCTAAATGTGTTCTACAATTTCAAACGGTTTCTATGGGTTCATTATTCAGAAAAAAGTGGCGAAAATTAAATTTGAAAATACAAGATATATAAACATCCAAACATACATTTTTGACTATTATAATACTTTCTGTGTATACATATACTTCATATACGAAAAAGTGAAAATTAGTATAAGCTCATTTTTATTAAACACAGATTATGTAAAAACATTTTTATAAACAAAAAAAAAATCGTAAAAGCACACTCCTATATTTTTGTGCGATATTAAAAAACTATCTTGCTGGCTAATAATATACAATATCATTTTGAATTTACGCAGTTAGATATGCGGATTCCTAGGTAGTCCTTTTTTGTATCCGATTCTTATTCTTAAATGAAAGCCATCAAAAAATATACTGAAACTGCTTAATAACTAACTTTTTTTGTAGCTAAAAATGAAGAATAAATGATTTTAAATGAAAGAGTGACATCTTTATCCGTCTTCCAAAAGTATCAAAATATTTTCGTGCTATATTTCGATGCATTACTCGTCAGAAAAAAATTTTTAAATGAATTTATCATAATTCCTTTTAAAATTCATTCAGATTTTTTAAAAACGTAGCATTAAATTAAAAATTTATTTTGATATCGTGAATAAAATCATCACAAAATTAACAAAATTCTGAAGGTAATGGTACTGTTAGGAGCAAATATACATAAGCCCTTATCTAAGTAGTTGGATTAAAATACTTTTTTATAGTAACCAGTTTTGTAAGTCAGATGAAAAATAACCCTATATTAAAAAGTTGAATAATTTTGAATTTGTTCTTAGTGATGAATATCTGACATTTCAACATAATAATACAAAAATTTATTTAAATGCATCATTTAGTTTTTAAGAACTAACAGTATCCTAGTTAGTTCGGTCTCCTCGGCAGACGACTTAGTCACAATAAACAGATGAGGTTTTATGTACTAGTAAATTTGAAAAAGAAAAGATCCCAAATCATTGCTTTAAGGGGGTGAGGATCTAGTAAATATTTCAAATACTTTTTGAATAGATAAATATTTCCACTTTTCATATTCACTTAACAATTTTATGATAGCAATTAAAGGACTAGTGCTTTAAGAACTTATAAAAAGCGGGAGTGTTCTCGCCTCGGCTTTATCATATACTTACGCAATATGGCGCGTTTTGTGTTAACAATCAAAATATCTATAATAGAGTCATGCTGAATTGTCCGTAATGTTGGGAGGAGTAAAAAATAACTCCTTGCCTTTAGTTTGCGTCATTAACGAACGAAATCCTATTTCTGTTAACGCGTCAAAGAAGTCAGACAGGTTTTATTTATATATAACTAGCAGTACGCGCACGGCGTTGCCCGTGGAATCGGGATTTCAACAAAATAAAAAAAAGCCCACATACAATTGCATAAATGAAAGTTTTAAAAACTAAATCAAAACAGAAATATATATATATTATTGAGTTGGTCCGCCTCCTTTTCCTCTCGACCGAGTACCGTTAAATCCAAATAATGTTAAAAAATTACAATGTGATATTTATTACGCCGCGAGCAAAGTATGAAAGCCAAAGAAATAAGTTAAGATACGCTTAAAAATAATAATCGAAGTCATGGAGTAAATACACCATCTCCTCGCAGAACGCGAAAGTAATGACGTCACCCTGGCCCTTCAGCCAATGAAATTGCCCGCAACGTTCCGGAGACTGTCGTGGGCGGAAGCTTCGCTAGAGGAAACATATCGTTCAACTACCAGGAAAAAATTAATTTTAAAAAAACTAAAAAAGATATTTTAACCATTCTTGTTTTAAATCCGACAGAACCGTTCTAGTTATAAGCTGAAAAAAATTGAAATTAATAGTGTTATTAGAAAGTCGGATGCAACAAATTTAAAATCAAAAGTAACATCTTGATGCCAAAACTGGGTATTTTTTAAAAATTTCTCAAAATTCAGTAAATTTCGGTAGACGTACGAAACAAACTTCATTAGAACGGAAATCGTATGTTCTTTCCGATGGTGTAACTGTTTTTTCGTATAATTATTCGAAACCAATCTATTGAGAAATTAGTGCGAAAAATCAACCAAAACAACACAAAACATTAAATAAAAAAAATTCTAGGTTAAAATTTAAAATTTCGGCTTCGAGGTGCATTCAATCACCATTACGACTACCTGTGTGCCAAATTTCATGGCTGTAAGTGCGATAGATTCGTCTGGACATCGCAGACAAACACACACACACGCACACAAACATTGCCTTTTATATATATTAGAGATTGAGCCGAGTTAGCAATTTTATTTCTTTTTAATTATACTGATTCATTACCCTCACTTCAAGGATCAGTTGGAAGTTAGTATCAATTGATTAATGTGTTCGGTTTTTCGGGCTATTAATTTAGAATACTGTCGTTTTTGTTAAAATGTTCTTGCTTTTTCATACATGGAATCGAATATTTATATATTTTTGCATTTAATATTTTTTTTCCTTAGCCGTTCTTATACTAAAAACTCCCTTTACTTAAAGATTCGAATTTGTGGTGCATGCTATTGCTAACATTCTCTTTCGGCATTTTTTTATTTTGTATAAGGTAATGCATTTTTTTTCTGTTCAGTTCTATTTTTTATGCTTACTTTTATTTCTTAAGCACTCTGCCACTCTAGTTTTAAATATATTGGAGAAAATCAAGTATGCATTTTGAACCTCTTATCTTTAGCCGATTGAATCCGAAATTTGAAACAGTTTTACAGTTCTGATATCAAGGCTACGTACTAAATTTCATTTAGCTGCCTGAGAGTTTTGGATTTGGGGTTTTATAGCGCAACAGGCAGGATGTTAAGCGGGGCATTTACCGCTGCTCAATTCCAAGATTTTTGGAACACGGGAAGGGGAAACTTTTCGTCAATGTTGAAACCTAATGGAAATTGGCGCAAATGGATTGGATGTTTGGAATTCCGAATAGTTTGAAGTCTGATTGGAATGGCCGGGTGGTCTTTTGAGACACCGTTTCGAGGGTAGCGAGAAAGCAAAGCTTCTGCCTAGATTGGGACTTCGCGATGAGGCTAGTAAACTCGGAAATTCCCCGTTTGGGGGAGGAGGAGAATGGGTGGGAGTAAATTTGCGACTCTGAACCTTCTCTCCAACAATGTGTCTCAAAACAAACTTTGGAACATCCGTGAATGACTTACCTAAAATTTTAGAGTGGAAAGAGTGGAATACAGACCAGTTCTTGGGACAAATGATATAGCCTAGATTTCTCTTGAAGTCCCAGCTTTAGCTATACTGCATCAAGTGCGCATTTATTTTTCACTAAGTTGAAACATATTCTGTTTAAGCAAAAGCAAGATTCTAGGATGTCCTGGGAGTCTGAAATATTATCACAGTAACATAATTAAAAGAAAGAGTTTTTGAGTTATCTTGTTCTCATACCCAAAAGTGACAGACCGACAGGCAGTCAACCCTTTGACGGATTTGGTCCGAAATATGATACACATTTGAAATTCTGAAAAATTAACCATATTCTACATTTCAGCTATCCGGCTCGATGCGTTTTAGAGCATTCGTGCATACATGCACATTTAACACCACACTACACCGTCGTCTTTAGAGCTCACGTGTCTCCTATCCGGATTGGTATGGCTAGATGTAGGTGGACTTGATTGAATGGCAAGGAATGATAATAAAATAAAGAAAGGAAAGAAATTACAACATACTGATGAGTGGGAAAGGAAAAATTGCAAAGTTCATGATTACATATAAAACTGACAACAACAATAAAGGAAAATACACTATTTCTTGATTACCGGAGTATTGCAAGAATTAAAAGACTGATGAACAACAAGAAAAAATCTTACATCAATGCGCAATTTGTTGAATACTTTAATTAAGATGGAGAACCATTGCGTTAAGTGTCGAATGCAAGGAACAGGGAGATTACTATTGTATAAAATATGATAAAAGGAGGAATAAGCATGTTCTATGTATGACGAACCCACAGAGAGAATTCCCTTTGACAAATTTCGTCCAAAATTTCATAGAAATCTACAATTTGTTAAGACCGCATGCCAAAGTTAATCCCTCTAGATCCTTGCATTTCGTAGCCAGATACTGTATTACCGCCACGAGAAAAACCCTAGACACCAGACATGCCTGTGGCAAGTGTTATCGAAACGGGATATTCCACTGCATTTTGGGGGTAAAGGAAATATCTTTATTTCATTTGGCGCAGATATAACCGACGGAAGTCTCGTTTCGCTTTGTACTATTGTCGAAACCGATTTCCCGCCTTACTAAGTGTGCTTAGTTCGCCAAATGTTGTGGTTGATTTTATACCCGTTTACCTTCTTTCTTCGACTCGTCTACTTGCGGCAACCCTGTCCAGGGTTTTTCTCCTGGCGCGGTAGATGGACATATATAATTCCAACAATGCTTTGTTTGTTTTTTCGACTCAGGGAGGTATAAAACATGGAGGTTCATCAAAAGTTGGATATCGATATTTTTTAACGATCACAATATCTTGTACACTTCGTCTACAAAAAAGTATTAAGTTGTTAAAAAATAACCACAAAATGTAGATATCCTTAGTTTGTGAATGAAAGCTATCTCGCATGTTAAAACAAATAAACACTAAAAATGATTTGGTTATCGTCTCAAGAAAAATATTCCTTGTTACGAATACTAGAAACATCTCACTGAATGACATAAAAGCACGATCTATAATTTATTTTAACAATTTTACCTCGTTTAATAACACTAAAGAGGTATTATACTGCCAAACAAATTAAATATTACAAAAAAAATTAATCACGAGAGAAAGATTGAAGCAAAAATATGAGAAGGAAAGTTTGCTTAAGGGAAAAATTAATGAGCGTTTATTGTTCCAAGAACAACCGGGCACAAACTAATTCAATATCTAATTCTTCAGTTTATCATTAAATCAAACATTTCATCACGCAAGAAGGAAAATCTTTTACAAACATAAAAGTTTAAAAATAAAGGATCTTTTAATCTCTTAGCCTTGTTCAAATTATAATTACACGTGCAAACAAAGTTTAGGAATTAACTGTTCTTCATTGACGTAAAAGGAACAAAGTTCTTCTTTCTTCATCAGAAAGAAAGAAGATAATAAACCCAACAATAGTGCACCGGGAATCAAATGGTTAAACTCAACTCAGAATCTTCTTTATTTTTTGCCTTCCAAGCACGAAAGGCCTTTGCCTTTCATATCTTTCACGGATGACATGTTTTTCCCATTACTTCAAACCCAGCGTGTTCCATTTTAATTTAAATAAATTAAGAGATGGCGGCTTCATGAAAACTCTCTTTTCTCTCTCTTATTCTGTAAGAGACTGAAAGAAAATTCCGTCCCCTAATAAATCCCCCTGCTGAAAGAGTCTGACAATTACTCGATATGGAATGAGGACATAAATATTGAAAGAGGCACCCTCTTTTCTGCCTTTTACAGAGCGATAAGACGATGATATTAAATTTCAATTTCATGGCTCGGAGCAATGGCGGCGGAGTAATACTTTGTAAATTTTCCGCTGCAAGCACTAAAGCGATTGAAAGAGCGAACTGCAGTACTACAGGGCAAAGACTCGAAATCGAAATCGGAAGTTATTAGAATCTTCATTCTCAGGTAAAGACTGAAAAGTTTTCCCCCTTTTCCTCTGTGTGTGTCTGCTTGCTTAAATCATAATGGAAAAGGAACCCTACGTTGCTATTTTGGAAACGAAAAGATCTTCTCCATTTCGTGGAAGTTAATTTGAAAGCCACTGGCAGCTATGTATTTAATCTTCGGGCAGAACATTTGTGTGCTGACGAATGGCAACGCCGACTTCCGAATTGACGTTAACTAGAACTCTGTCATGTGATGTTAATCTTGAAATTCGAACTTCTTCAAGGATGCAATCTAAACACCGAGGCCTGTGTCAATATCGAATGTTGCGTAAAGTGGTGCTGGAATTGGACAACTTTAAAGACTGGAGCAAAGTACTTCAAACATGCGGTGCGCATAAAATGTGTAGAGCGATCCATTAGGATCGAACCCTTTAAAGAGAAAGTGTTTTGCAGTGTCAGCGAATGTTTGAAGAGGAAACTCCTGCCAAAAGGTGGTGTTTAAATAAAGAAGGGGGTTGTGATTCATTTCGAGACCTGATTGCAATGGTTTCAAATGAGATCCGTTCTAAGTCATTAGTTTCCCTAAACGCTTCCAGCGCCTTAAACGCGCTTCGAATGCAATTCAGTTGCATTAATCGCTTTTGGATATGAGACGAATCGTCGAACTTGATTTTTATCTCTAAATTAAGTAAAAGTTGCACCAGTGTTAAACTACTAAGTGTGCATTAATTTTAGTAATTTAGCACGAAATTTATAAATATGCCACATAAATGCAGTGATTCAGCATACAGATTTTTACTTTCTCGTATGCGCAATATACAAAGACAAACTATAGAATCTCCACAAACTATTATTGAGGTTTCCTTACCTCATAACTTTTGATTAAAGAACATACGATAGACATTATTATATAATCATAAAGCACAATTCAAAAAGCTTTTAATAGCTCGAATAAATTTAATTAATTTCCACATGGCAGTCTTTCGCGGCGTGTAACCTGTATCGACATTTGGATGAAAATTGAATGCGGTCTAGGTGTCTTTAGGTGCCACAACTGTTGTACTAAAGGATTTTTATAGCTGTCACTTCTTAGAAGTTTTGCTGTTCTTATTTCGTCCAAGAAACTTAAATACTTAAATGATCTAGTATAAAGACTTAACACCACAACATTCCCCCGAACTCGGAGCCAGGACGGCTCCCTGTCGGTTGGTTGGGTAAGCGTGAAACTTTATAGAAAAAGCCAGAGCAAAAAAAAATTACATTTTATATATAAGAATACAAAAAGAGGACATTTAGAACAAAAGAATATAATATTTAGTAATTTAACTGTAAGTTCTTTCAAGTCCTTGTGCTGTTGAATTTGAGAGGGTGGTGTCTTATGTATGGAAGAAGACAGAAGATGAGTACCTAGGATTAGTTGAGTCTGTGGCTAGTTGTTGTCACCATCTTTTGGAAAAAAGAGTGTTTCGTTTTCCTCTATGAAGTGGGTGAGTTTTCTGATTTTGGCCCTAGAATTGTTGTTGTTCATAACTTTTTTCCACCAAAGTGGTTCTTATAAAGACTGCATGCATTTTACTAATCTAAACTTAGACACATCTTGACTTAACCAACCAAGTGTTGATGGATTTAAATGCAGCGAAAGGCTGTCGTATGGAAATAATTTTACTTTGTTTGTGTTATTAAAAAAATTAAGTTGTACTTTATGAATATGTAATAATGTTTATCGTCATGTTCTTCAATCAAAAGTTATGAAGCAAGGAAATCTTGCCAATGATTTCTGGACACCCTGTACTATAATCCTTAAAAAAATTCAATCTCTAGATTTTGATGAATCGTTACGTTTTGCACCTTCTCGAGAACGAAAAACCCATTTTTTGAATTCTGTCTGTCTGTTGGTGTCTCTGTGAACACGATAACTGCGTATAAAAGAAAGTCGATGGGAGAACTCTCCAGCTGCTAGATCTTAAAAATAGACTCTCTAATAAATGAAGTTAACAAACCAACAAACCAGGGAAGGCTGATTTGCAAACCTGATGCATGCAGGCAATTTACTTTTTGATTACTTCATATATATAAAAAATAACATGATTTCTGATTCACAGTTTCCTCTTTGAAAATTACATACAAGCCATTTGATCATACAGGCTATCATTGTCATTGAAAAATCTTTGTCATACAGGTAATTATTGTCTTTGAAAATCGGTGTCTATACATGATAATTCGAAAGGGTTCCCAGAAACCTTAAGGTTAGGTCAGATATGCTAAAACAAATTAGTTTTGTATAGGAACATAATTATAGTTTATTTTTATAGTTATTATGTTTATGTTATTTTATAGTCTATTTTTATCAATTGTAGTTTATTTTCAACATAAATATAATTTATTAATTTTATATAGTCATAAATCCCATATGTGCGTCTCAGAGGGAGTTATTTGGCATGAAGGGAAATGAGAAATTCAAGAAGGCCATTGCCGCCGTGAAATAGTTATAACAGCAAGGTTGAGTTGTACAAGCATTGTTCAGATGGCAGATATGCATGTAGCGTAAGGACAGCCAACAGAAACGGATAAACAGCTTTGTGTCTGTATCGTGAAAAGTTTTCAAATACGCTTTTGCTCCTTTACCAGTTTACGTGTTTGCGTCGAAGGTTTTCTGAAACTAACTATTAACAATCGTAATAAATGTTGATTCTGTTATACTCAGTGTTACAATGTGTTCGGTAGAAATGTAGAATATTTAGTAAGTATTCAAGTGAAGTAACTTGTATCAATGCTAAACTATTTAATAATTTTTATATAACAACAGCTCGCAGCGATACCAAATTGCAGAATATTTAATAAGTTTTATTTATCAACAGCTTATGTTAAACTAAGGTGTATTTAATAATATTTATATTGCAAAACTCGCGATATTTTCAAATTGTAGAACATACGTTTCAAAATGCTTGAAACCAGTGATACAGAATTAGAAGTCCTCTCTGTCGGTTAATCAACGATTTATAATACTCATAGCAGACCATTTTATGCAGTTAGGTTTTAAGAATTTCTCTGGATAAAAATACTAATTGATATCAAACCATATTTGTAGCTTTAGCCATTTTACAATTTAAAAAAAAACTTTTCTATTCAAAATCTCCTTTGCAGCAATTTTTTTTATTTTTTACTCATTTTAATTTTTATACAAATTGCTATATAGTAAAGGAAATGTCATTAAAAATGAAATGGGTCAAATTAGAGCAGTAATTTATGGTGTAGAATATATTTTAGGAAGGAATCAGTTGATTTCAAACGTTGCGCAAAAGGCTACGCGAAATTTTCTGTATTTTAGTCCATGATCTCTTAAAATATTGCTGTCATAATAATGCAGCAAAATGGTTAAAATGAATTTATTTTGCCTCAAAATTCAATTTCAAAACATTTAAAATTGCAAAATAGATCGCTAAGGCATATATTAGAAAGTCATTTCACTCTAATTCTGTAGAAATCGAAATATCAGAACAAAAATGTGAATCATAACAAGGCGAATCAATATTATTTAATAGTATATTCAGAAAGGCCACCCTAATGGTGGTTGCGATTGTCCTTTAAAATATTAAAAGAAAAAACTGTTATTAGATTTATTTTCATAAAAAGGGACTTCATGCTTAGTTGTTAAGCGAGTTTTAAAATGCATTTCTTTTCTCATTGACAATTTTTTATTGAGACAGCAATCACATAGAAGATGTAAGAAACTCGGGTCGCGTTTTACGGGTTAAGATTTCAGAGACTCAAACAAATTGAGTAAACATAATTATTTATGCATTTGAGAAAATCTGTGATGAAGTTGATTCGCTTAACAAACATGGGCATTTGCTTTTGTCATTTCACATGATAAAATTAAATGTGCATATCATCAATTATTTCACTGCGAGTTATTTTAGGGTTTTCCTCTTGTGAAGCGCAATGAATTCCAAAATTAAACTCATGCTTCACATTTACAGTATTTCATGTGAACATGATTTAATGAATTACAGATTTAATTAACTTACCTAGAAAATAAATCTGAATTGGGAAGAAAAAGAACTCCAAGGGAATGCAAATTTGTTGCAGTAGCAGTAAATTGTATATATCATTAAGAAAGGAAAAATAAGAACTTCTGTAAATAGAAGTGACTGTGCTAAGTGAAAAATAAAGTTTATGGAGGAAGGGCGGGAGGGGGGGGGGTGCTCGAGTGCGAGGATGCGAAGTTGCTATATAAATTAGCAAGTTCTCGATTTTCCTGAGGGTACATTATGGTGGTGTTGACTGGTTAACGGTCCCATCGTCGATGACGGGTCGTACCTCCTTGTGAGGGTAATATGCGTGTCAGATTGTAATGGAATCTATTATGTGTGGTTCACAGTACTATTTGCAGTGGTTTGGTCATTTAGATATGTCGTATATCCTCCAGACAGGGTGAAGTAAATCTTCATGATGATAAAAAGTAAACAGAAAGTAGAATAAATATTCTTTCTCATATGTTTGCTTTTATTTATATTACTTATATAATTTATATATCTTGTTTGAGTTAATAAATATTTACTTAAATACACGTTCTCTAATTCTTAAAATGATACATGATACCATTCCGTCTCTCTCCCGTCAAAATCACGGGGTGAGGTTTCGCATTCTATTTCTCGTGCCCGTGATATTTCCGGGCTGGAGTTTTCAAAAGTAACGCACCAAAAAGATTAAAAACAATCCATTTCTTATACCCGGAAGAATTTTTATTTCTTATTTTACATACCAGATGGCAGTGACAGGCTATTTATAATGTGATTGGAGATGGTTGATTGTCACAATAACCCTGATTGTTGGTTTTTCTGAAAAATTAAATTTTCCTAATTTCAAGCTAAAAAAATTCCAAAAAATAAAAATGAATTCATATATTGTTTATACACTTATTTTTATACAATTTTCTTGAATAAAAAATAGACACTTTTTTTACTGTTCTCTTGAAATTATGCGATCGTTAAGGTGTTAAAGGGATTCATTAAATCTATAACATGATTTTTGTAAAGGGAAATGTGAAATCGAATTACACCATTTCAATACACATCATTTTTGGAAAACGCTCTGCCTGGTGAATCGAAGGCTAGCTGTATTTACAATCAAAAATATTTCTAATCTTCTGAATATTTTGAAATATTAGCGTGAGCATTTATTTAATTCCTTCTCCGAGTTGAAAGATGCATTATTTGAAAACACCATTTTCACATTACAAAGGAACACAAAGCAACGCCCATTTGCAAACTTCCGCTGTGATTGATAGGACCTGCAATTTTAATTACATTCTACACGTGCATTATCACTGATCATCCCAAATCCATGACAAGAAGGGGGAGGGAGGAAAAGAAACATAACTAATGCACAGACAAACATTTCACAGATTGCTGCTGGTGATGTTCCAAAACGCATAATAGATTCAATCACTCCAGAGATATGCTACGTACACAAAGTTACATAATGATCCTTCCCCATTTCGATAATGTATTACGCCTGGCTCAAGGAGGTAATAAATGGTCTCGAATATTTTCACTAAATGGAGCACATGCACCTCCGCCTACTACTACCCCACCCCTCAACAAATTTTAGAAATCACGGACCTCAGGAAACAAACGGAACTACCTGTTCCCGTCTTTTCTAATTGTTTTCCAAACGATGATCGTACACTACACCCCTTGCTTTTGACGTTCGATTTACACTCCTTAATTATCTCGCGGAGACAAAGAGTCCGTCCACCCCACCTCAACCCCTGGTACAGCACGGGACACTAGATGCATTGCGAGTGGCGGAGTAATACAAGGCGCATTACTCCTCATTACAGCACCTTGCTCAGGACGGTCTGATTACCAGTTGATTAAGATAGATCCTTTCCATTAAAATGGTAATTATCTATTGCCCTTGCTTGAGAGGAATTTTCTGTTTAGTTGGGATTAATCCTAGGGATAACAGGATTCCCATCTAGGGGTGGAGGTAGAGGTCGAGAAGACACCATTTCCCCTCTCTCCCCTGCTTTGCATTTTTGTCTCAGTTTGGTGTGGTGAAATGAGAATAGATTATAATGTCCGGGTGCAGAGGGGAGAGACTTGAAAAAAAATAGGATGGATATTTTAAAAGGACCGAGAATAACTTGAGGGCTTGTTAATTTGTCCGTTCTCCGCCAGAGGATTTTCATGCTGCGAAGAGATTTATGGCGTAGTGTAATTACATCTGGTTTTAAAACTCGATTTTTTCCGATGTATTATTTTTATAAATAAGGAAGGGGTGGTGGAATTAAGAGATGTGTTGTCACGCTTTTTCACGGTTGGTTTGGAAAATTTGGGAACGGGAGACACCTATTTAATATGAAGATTTTTCGGTTGAGGAGTTGTTGGTATGGCCATGACGCAGCTGGAAGCATGTTGTAGGGGGCATAGAGTCCGAGGGGAGAAACGTCGTCGTTTAGTTTTGTCATAAGCTTTACTTACGGTTTCAAATTAAAAGGGAATGGTAAATAAAATGGGAATTATTTTTAAAAATAAGTGAATACGAGAATCTTGAATTTTAAAATTAAATGAAATCAGAAGTAAAAGATGCAGAGGTGAATTTAAAGTAGTAAACTGTTTGACAGAGCAATATATCGAAAATTTCTTCACATTCGTATAACGGACAACAGGGCTGACTTAATTCAAATGTTAATAACGTGAAGTTAAACTTTTTGATTTGTTCAACAAATTATTTACTTCGAGTATCAACTAGTCACATTTCCAATAAAAAGACATTCATTTTCCCCCTAACGAATCACCAATACCTGGACAAAGTTATGATAAAACTGATCTCAAAAGTCTGAAAAGAGGTTTTATAAATAAATGAATTGACTGAAAAAGCTAAATAAAAAAACTTTTGTAACTTTCAGCAACAATTCGCCACCGATTTTGAGTTGGTAAAGCAGCTAAAATGTAATGTAAAAAGTAATATGATTTATACTTTTGTAACGGGATTAATAAGCTGTTAAAGATAAAACTATATTCATATTACGAAAAATATAATCAACGCCTTTTCATTCATCTCATTAAGACATGGTTAGTTTTCTTTTAAATAGTTCTATTATGGTTTATCTAAGCTTTGAAAATTTTGCCTTTTGATATTACTTTCCCAGAAAAAATTTGCATAGTTCGCATTGTGCACATAAGATATTCTACTTATAATTTTGTTTCATCTATTCCTTTATTTTTGAATTTCTGATACAATTTTTTATATAATCCATTAGATTAATGTTCTATTTTGGCACACACGAGGACTATATGGGACGCACCTCGAAATTTTAAACGATGTGGTGGTAAGATGATCGTACCACATCAAAGGTCCCCAAATCGCAAATTAAACGTGCACCAGACGGCGGATCTATAGTAAAAGCCGACCTCAAACCCACAATCCTCTTAGCTCAAAACCGAAACGATGGAACCAGGGCACCGCGACCTTATTGCTTCTAATAATCATACATTTATGAACGGAGCTCTAATCTGCGATTTGGTTTGATTTAGTTAGATTAAAGTTCCATTTAGAAGATACATTAGGGGTATTTTGGGTGGAATCTCGTAATTTTGAACCGTGGTCAGATAATGAAGGTAACACCTGAGCTGGTATACCTCTTTCAAACTTCAATGCCATGCCAGCTGAAGAATGTTGACCATGTTTGTGTACAAAGAGATATCTGGTGGAATATGGCGAACCTGATGGTCTCGAAGCCGACACTCTGACACCAAGCCACCATGGCATCGTTTCAGTCTGAGGTCTGCTGAATTTGAAAGATAATCCATTTGAGAAAAAACAAATTTTTTAATTTGATGTTATAAAATTGGCATTTATCGTCAATAGATTATGGAGTGACGGATATAAATGAGCTACGGAGATGAAAAGAACAATAATCTTGGATGATAACAATCCAAAGGATCAAAAAGTTTTCATAACGTTGGTCTCAGCCAGTTGATTACTGCTCGTACGAATTAAAATAAAAGCATCAGTTACAATTAGGGAAATTTCCAGAGACAAGGCAATTACCAAACAATGATTTAATTTAAGTTTATGATTCTCGAAACTCTCCTTGTTCCAAACAACTCTGATTACGTTCATGCTAATTGGACGATACATATTTGATTAAATAATTTGATGATGCTTTCTCCGATTAAACCATCTCGAAGTAATGAAACTAAGTTTTATATCTTAATTATCTCATTCCCAATCAAGGAACATTAAAAAAATCATCACAGGACTTAAGTTTCCAACTCGGCTGCAGTTATAATGAGCTCAAAGTCGAAATTTGCATGGAATACTAATTATTTTCTCTTTTAATTGGCCTTGTATGATAATGAATTACAAATTTTCGAGTGCATGTAATTTGTTTCTTCTTTTCTATTAAAATTAGAAAGAACTTTACAAGTAATTTATCGATTTTAAAGGAAGGAGGTCCGGTCAAATGTATGAAGAACTGAAGAGGGATAAGATATGAAAACGCAATCTAGCTTTAAAATAAATTTTATGTATTGGAAATAGAGTTATAAAAGAAATTAAAATTCTATTAATTGATTGACTTTCAGGGAAAGTTACTGTAATAAATATCATGATTTTGCTGTGAAAAATAAAAACGACTATGGCTTTTATAAATCTTCAAACAACGAACAACTTTAAATTGGTCCTATAGCTGCATTAGTTAAGCATCAATGTAACATCTACTACTTTATAATACTAAGTTTCAAAAATTGTCAAACAATTCATACTAAATAAGGAACATCTTCTACTCTGTCGTGAAGATGCAACTATTTAGCGCCTTTATAACTTCTAGTACTAACCATCACTGTGTGTGTGTTGTCTTTTGTATGTTGTCCTTAATATTTGTTTTTGTTCTTAATTTAGTGTTAAACACTCTCATATCAAACAAGGAACATCTTCAAATCTATCGTGATAATTCAACTATTAAGCACCTACTTGTATTTGCCATAACTGTACTGTATTGTATCGCCACTGCTGTACCTCAACGATGTAAAATTTGTAAATTTTTTAGTGCTTTATTAATAAAGTTTCACGCTTGCTCACGCTTGGCGCCAGGGAGCCGTTTTGGCGCCAAGTACGGTAGCCCAGTAAACGATGGGTTTGAAAAAAAACATTAAATAACATAGATTTTAAAACTGGTACACATTTTCGTGAGGGGTTTATGATGAACATATTAAAAGTCCCCGTCCTGGGTGATGAGCTCGCGCCGACATCTTGGATTTCATCCCCCTTTTTTTAGTTTTTCTTAAATATCTCGAAAACTATTCAATTTTCAAATTACGTGTGATCTAACAAATTAAAGAGAGTCAATTTCCCTACAAACACATACTTTTATTTTTCTTCCAGCTATAATAGTTTCGGAGATAATGGGTCTCAAAGGTTGTCGCCATCTTGGATTTCCTACCCTTTTTCAGTTTTCCTTGATTATCTCGAAATCTATTCAATATTCAAAGTACATATGATTTAACAAATTAAAGAGAGTGAGATTACCTACAAATGGGTATTTTGATTTTTCAACAGGCTTTAATATTTTTTTTAGATAATTGGTCTCAAAGTGGATGAATTTGTAAAAAATCTTACTTGATAGTCCAGTCAACGAAGGGTTTGAAAAAAAAGCATTAAATCGTATAGTTTTGAAAACTGGTATACTTGTACGTGAAGGGATTCTGATGGACATACTAAAAGTCCCCGGTCCTGGGGGTGAGCTCGCGGCGCCATCTTGGATTTCATCCCTCTTTTTTAGTTTCTCTTGAATATTTAGAAATCTATTAAATTTTCAAATTTTATGTAATCACAAAATTAAAGAGAATAAAATTCCCTATAAACACATGCTTTTATTTTTGTTTTAGCTTTCATAGTTTCTGAGATAATGGGTCTCAAAATTTGCCGCCTTCTTGTATTTTATCCCCTTTTTTTAGTTTTTCTTCAATATCTCAAAAACTGCTTCATTTTCAAATTACATGCAATGCAACAAATTAATGAACGTAAAATTTCCAACAAATACATGCTTTTACTATTTTTATCACTTTAATAGTTTCCGAGGTATTCAGGAAAAACTAAAAAAAGGGGAATAAAATCCAAGATGGCGGCGCGAGCTCACCCCCAGGACCGGGAACTTTTAGTATGCTCCTCAGAAGCCCCTCACGAACAAGTGTACCAGTTTTCAAAACTATACGATTTAATGTTTTTTTTTTTCAAACCATTCGTTGACTGGACTATCAAGTAAGAATTTTTGCAAATTCATCCACTTTGAGACCTATTATCTCAAAAACTTTTAAAGCTTGAAGAAAAGTTCATTTGTAGGGAATGGTACGCTCTTTAATTTGTTAAATCACATGCAATTTGAAAATTGAATAGTGTTCGAGATATTCAGGAAAAACTAAAAAAGGGGATGAAATCCAAGATGGCGCCGCGAGCTCACCCCCCAGACCGGGGACTTTTAGTATGCTCATCATAAGCCGCTCACAAACATGTGTACCAATTTTCAAAACTATATTATTTAATGTTGTTTTCACCCCGATTTTGGACCTTCGTTTACGGGAGTATGCGTGGCAAAATGTGTTGTTCATTTGCAATAGTATTTTTTATTTTTTTAAATTACACGGAGTAATATATCTAAAGGCATCATCCGCAGAGAAACAGTGATTAATATCATTCATTGCTACTTAACCCTTCAACATGAGATGTTTTTAAATCGCTGTTTAAGTGAAACGTTTCTAAGTTGAGATTCAAATAATTGACAACAAAGCGAATTGTTATTCACTTGAAATGTTCTACATGTCAACGCGTCAACTGTCTTCGCTGATACGGAACAAACTAATCTTTTTAGAAGCCGCTTGAAGGTGTCAAGAAGAAGAAAAAAGTGAGTAGCAATATGTGTCTCTGATCTATATTACTTACTGTCTATGTTTATTTATTGTCATACTTAACACGTCGTCGCAAAAGACGGCTATAGCCGTCCAATTTTTGGCGATATATAGGCAAATGACGACTGCAGCCATCAGCAACATACAATTACAAACAATTAAAACAAAAAATGCATTTTTGGCACTATTTTGAAACTAAAAGGGTGCAGCAACGTATTAATAAACTGTACCAGACTTCTGGTACTATCTTCGATTGTTATTATATCTGTGCATATAACCTAACTTAGTATAAGAAATTTTTGAATTGAAATTCAATCTATTAGATATTAGAATATATAGCACTCGTTACAGGTCTGGAGAGATCTTTGACAAGATATGGCAAATTCGTACTCAAATACACTGGATTAGCAAAAACTTGCTCAAGCAAGTATCTTGAGAGGAAAAATGTTCGTTGTAGAAGAAACCAGCCCACTTATCTGAAGGGAATAATTACTTTCTTCTATAAAAAGTAAAGTTATATAAAGTATTACCGTCATCAAAATATTCAAACGCCAGGTCTTGGCAAATCCCCACGTTTAAGCCATCTGAATTCGTTAAACCATTTTTGGAATTATATCTGTCTTCCTGTCTGTCAACACGATAACTCAAAAACACCACAAGCTACATTGGCGAAATTTGGTAAGTGGTCTTACCACCAGAATCGCTGGCTTTTATGAAGTTTTGGAGGAAATGAGCGTGCAAGAAGTCTGTTTGTTCGCTCATGCGCATGTGATCAGGAGACATAAACTAAATGGGTGAAATTCTCCAATAAATTTTGTCGCCGCAATTGCATTCGGTGCGGATCTGAATCAAATTGAAGATTAAATCTGTCTGTTTTCTGTGTGTATGTGAATGCTTCAACTCAAAAACGCAACAAGTTAGATGGATGAAATTTATCTTTACACCAAAATTGTAGACTGCTCCTAATTTAGGACTGAATCCGTCGACAGGTTTAAAATGCATACTCGATTCTCTTCACTAATCAACAAAGCTAAAGACAAAACCCGAATAGTGTGGAAGTATACGAGAGAGTCCCGTAGAGAATACTCCTGCTGGTTTTTCTATTTTAAGCATAATAAACCACTGTATAATGTGTTAATAATTATATTAATAACATTAATTAATATAATATTAATGATAAATGTCTCAAGATATTGCGATCACTTCAACATAGCTTTTGTAGGTATTATTATATACTTGTAACTAGATGAGTGGTTCGCAACTTGTGTGCGGCACCTACGTAATTTGCATGACCATTAATTTAGCTACCCTACAAGCCATTATTGTAGTTTAGTTATATTAACACCCCGTTTTGAGGTAAGGCTATTTTAGGATGAACCTCAAAATTTTGAAACGCGGTCAGGTGACGAGCACGACACCTGAGCTGGCACCTCTTTCTCCACACTTCCGGGCCACACCACGGGGAGGGCGTTCGGCACACGACTTCAGATTTAGCTACATTAGACCCACATGCTCGGCGGATCTTCCGTTGAATCGGTTTTCGAGCCTGCAGCGCTCCGGTTCCAAGGCCGAGACCTTACCACTAGGCCACCGCAGGCCCCTACAAGCCATATTAATTTTCGTGTTCTTGACATTTTAATCGAGTGTCCAAGTCTTATCCTCTTTCTCGTACGTTTCTCTCTCATTCATTACACTGAAATTTACAAGAGTCGATGGAAGAAATTCTTAACCCAAAAGTTTTTACTTTTTTAAGGACCGTGCAGTTGTTTTAGTAAATTTTAAAATATTTTCATTAATCGTCTTGCTTTCAGGTCACGATTCTTTTTTGAACGGATTTATACTTCCATTCTTTTATTAACCGTGAAAGTTTCCCATTAAAGAACACCTAAAGTAACTTTTGATTTTATTTCTAGTGTTATATTTGATATATAAGGTGTGCCCAAATGAAAAGGAGACTACAGTTATATGTAAAGAAATTTTAATAACAATATTCTAATTACAGTTCAGGTGGAACAGTAAAACTATAAATAATTGCCATTGACATTTATACACTGATCTCAGAGCGTAGAAGAGGCCGAGGTGACCTAGTGGTAAGGTCTCGGCTTTGGAGTCGGAGGGTTCCAGGTTCGAAACCCGATATTCCGCTGAAGATCCGCCGTGTATGGGGCCTGTTGCACGCTGAATCATACGTAGTGGCTAAACGTATTCCGGTTGGTCTGAAGTGGAAGTTTGGAGAGAGGGTGCCAGGTGAGGAGTCGTCCTCGTTATCTGACCGTGGTTCAAAATTACGAGGTCCGTCCCAATATAGCCCTAATGTTGCTTCAAAGCGGACGTTAATATAACTAAACTAAACCCAGCTCGTAGGAAGGGAGCGGATGGCTTCAGTGTAGAAACTGCTGAGTCAGGCAAACACCCATTATCGCCGTCTTCTAATTCTCTGACATGCTGGGGCACCCATTGTGCACAAACTTTTCCATAACCAAGCCTTTTGTGGATTATGAGATGCACAGTTCCTTTGCTTATCGACAGTTCAACAGCAATTTCACGCGTGGTGATCCGACGATTCTGCCGTATGAGGCCATTCACAGCCGAAGTCGTGGCACTGTTGATCACAACGTGCGCCTGCCCAGGGCGTGGCAAGTCCCTGATGTTTACGCGTCCTGCCTCATAACGCTGACACCACCGAAATATGGTGCACCGTGCGAGATACTGCTCTCCGTACACCTCTTTCATCCTACGATAAATTTGTGAAGCATACTCCTCTCTGCGCGAAGAAATTGGATAACTGCTCTTTGTGCTGATCTGGAGGAATCCATCATGCAACGAACTGCGGAAACAACTCTCCAGAAATGAGGATATTGATGCGAAGACGTCAACTACGCAGGTGCAACTGGGTATACCACCATGCCATCTATCGGCTAGCACATTAAGTCTCTGGTATTTGATACAACGCCGATACATCTAAGGTCTCCTTTTCATTTGGGCTCACCTTATATATATTTTTTCTTTTAATCATGCGTGTCACACAGCACAGTCAGATATGGTTTTCGAGCCAACATTAAAGAAGCGCGAAAGAGTTTAATGAGGCGCTGCGAAGACTCGATGAAAAAAAGAGAAAAGATTAATTCTATTAATACAGAAACAAAGCAGTTTCGATGTATTAGAACAAGAGTAAGGCTTCAAGAATGGCCCGTATTAAATCTCTTTCGCAATTATAAGTACTTTTCTGAGGAAACCATGAAATTCGAGCTACGTGTAAGATAATTGATTGAAATTAGACAACCAGTATTCCCGGCGAGCCAGCTGGTCGCCAGAGACGGCCAGTACAAAGATAAAAATCAGCATTAAAAATAGATTAATATCTATAAGCAGCACAAAAATCTATTTTTATATCAATTATCGGGTTATTTGAATTTTCAGTATTCACTGGAAGAAGAGGCAAAACTCGGGGGAAAAAATCGTTAGAAGAGTGAATACGATTAAAACAGATATGGGATGTCGGATCCCAAATACTGAAATATGGAAAACTGCATCTTTGTCGGTTTATAGATTACTCTGTCCTTTTCTGTTTAGCTCAAAATGAACATGATGCTGTTATCGCTTGTTTAATTTTTGAGGTCTTGAGCGTATCATTTTTCAATAATTCAACAAATGCGTGCGCCAAACAGAATGAATGTATTTTCTTCTGCATTTCTATCTACTTTAAAAACAAGCATCTATTGCATTTTCCATCGGAAACTCTCATACAAAACGTCAAAGCAAATTCTTTTCTATCGCCCCCCCCCCCCTCCTCCCAGTTTGGCATCCATCCCTTATCCCTCTATCTAAAGCAAGGCAAAACCTCATTTCTTTGGAATAAACGTGTTACCTCTTACGACATTCGAATGGAAATAAAGGGAAAAAAGGAACAGATATCAGTTTTCATTTCAGACTGACGTGAAATCACAGCCATGGCAAGAGGCGAACTGACAAATATTCGGCGGAGGAAATAAAACGTCACGAAATACATCAGTTTCATTGTGCGAGTCGTCTCCTTGCTCGCGTGTGTCCGGGGCCTTTCTTGCTACAGGGGACGGATAAAATGATGCCATTTTTTGGAGAAAAGAGAAACGCTAAGAGTAGTGGAAGAGATACTTGCTGCTATGCCGCTGTCTCAAAGCCAGAAATGATGGGGGTAGTCTTAAATCATGTTTGATCTGCTGCCACTCAAACGAATGGATATTGTTAAGTCCACATTTGCTTTCAACTGTAAAAGAGGATGTTTTGGAAAATATGGAGAGAAAAAGGGTTTTGGTGATTTGGATAGGTTTTTGGTAAAGTGTTATATGCTAAGGAAAAGCGCTTGATAAATGCATTTGTTTTGTGAATAATTTATTTCGGGTTCGGATTGTCTTTTAATATGACGGAGGAAGAAAATAAATTGTTACGCTGTAAAATTTTGAAGCAGTCAGAAAAATTAAGGAGGCATATTTCGAAAACATTAAATGATTCTATGAGTAAGACACACTTGTGCCTCTATTTAATAGTGTTGTAAAATTAATAGCCAAGATAAACCTAAACCTAATTTCAAGAAAAAATCTAGTTTGGTTTGAACAATTTTAAGCCAGCTAATTGAAGCACGCTTTCTTAATTATGATGCCTACCCTGCCGTAGTGAGGGGGCACCTCCAGTACGGAAATGAAAAGCCGCTGTGTAAGCCAGCAGGCAGCTGGTTAACGGTCCCAATGCCGATGACGGGACATACCTTCTTGTGAAGGTTCCACGTATGAGACGCTCGTAATGCGGTTTATTCTGAGTATTTCTCAGAGTCTGTATTGCAATCAGTGCTGGTTCATTCATACAATTTACCGTATACTTTTGGATTGGACGGAGTTTCATTTATGGTTATTTTTATCGCTTATCATCCACATTGCGCATGCACTTAATGTTACAAAATATTATTATGTCATAAAAATTATTATATTATATAAGACAAAATCATTCATTCTTGGTCAATCAAGGAGTAACCTCAGGAAAATTAACAGCGCGATGAAAAATTTTTGATAAGAAGATTAATAACTACATATTTTAACTGATTGATTGTATTGTCCAGCTAAAATAAATGTTTCCAACATTTATTTTCTTGAAAAATGCCACAAAACGATGGGAGAGTATTCTTTTAAAGTTTTATATTACTTTTATGTGTAGGAAATTGTTCAAAAGGATTTTAGAGCGAAAAGTGTATAAAAGTGTTATGCATATGAGAATTTTATTCTAAAATCGTTAAAAAATCCATAAGTTTAATAGCTTCCTTGCTTAAATTTGTCAAATATGCTCATTAATTCGATTATAAAATAATTTTCCCATAATTTAGGAAAAAGAATATTTTTACATTTTAAAATGGTGTAAAATTATAGCTGTTCGGTAACTTTTTCAACAAATATTAAGTATAACTTGTGAAAAGAACTTTGAATTTCGCAAGATGTAAAAGAATTGGCCATTAAATCAAAATTACAAAAAATATCCCAATCTTATTTGTGTTCCTTTTTGAAAGTAATTTTGTATCAAATTATGCAATTCTAAAAGCTTAGTAATCTGTTCAACAACGTAACCAGAAAAGCGAAAACAATTTTCTTACCAAAGTATTTTTCTGCGGAAACATTATTAGTGTGTCTCTGTGTTGCTTCTCAAAAACATTATTAGGCTATTAGCTTTCATTTAACGGACTTTTCTTGAATATATTTTTTAAATTAAATATGTTCTCCTTCATTGTACTTTATCCTTACAAATTAATTTTCTTCTGATTTAAATATATTGAATGCAGAAATCTGTGAAGGTCCTTCATAGATTTTTTTAAACCTTCGACTGACAAAGTTCAAAGGCCTATTTCATATTCGAATTTTGCTGCTATTTTAATTATCATTTCCTTATATAATATATTTCGGTTTAATTTCGAAAAAATCAATTTAAGTATTTCAATGTTTACTTTCGCAAGCAGATCGAAATTTACCTTTCGTGAAATATGTTCATAAACACATTTTGTTTCATTTTTACCCCTTTGCCACGGAAAGATTCAAGTTAAACAAATAGGCGCGGGGGAAAAAACTTCGCTTACACTTTCGGAATTTTAATCAACAGTTTCAAAATCACTCTTCTAGAAAAAAAAAAAAAAGATAAAGAACCAATTGACTCAACTCAGCTTCTTGATTGGATGTAACTGCCAGTTTACGAAATTATTTGACATTTCAGAAAGGAAACAACAAATAGGCTCAAAACAGATTACAGAAAATGTAAACATTTGGGAATTAACTCTTTTTATCTTTTTCATCCATTCCCACCTCTCTCTCTCTAAACAATGACACAATGCATTTTCTACACACATATAATCATCATCATGCTTGCATGATTACTCGCACTGACTGATGTAGTAGAGAAAAAATAAACGAAGACGAGGAAAATGAACTTGGCTTGTTTTCGTCCTCAGTACCAATTGCTTGAAAAGCTTTGTCGGAGCTTCAATTTCACTCGCAGCAAAAGCTAATATGAAATTAAACAGAACGGTGTATCTGCATCTCCACTGGTGCATACATAATGGATTGAGTCATAATTGATAGAGAGGAATTCCTCACGACTCTGCAGAGGGGTTTGAGGTGATCCATTATTCATAGAGTATTGAATTTCTGTTCTGTTTTCACTTTGTTCTCTCTCCCTTGGCGAAATGCGAGGCGGGAGTGTTTGAAGTTGTAAAAATGTATTTAGGAGGCAGAGGAACTTTCTGGAGGAGGAAGAGACGTGTTTAATTTCGTAAGGTTTGCTTGCTTTCGTATCCCGGTATTGATGTCGTATTAGTGGGATGGAATCGGGGGGAGAAGAGATGATTATGCATGTCTGGTAAGAAATGCGAAATGTATTTGTGACAACTTAGTGGTGATGAAAGCAGAGTAAAGTTGTTTTCGAAACTGGAACCGCCTAGTGGGGAAGGTGGGAGTGAAATCTCGCGGAGATTATTTTTGATTTGGATGGAATGAAATTCATTCCCATCAAAAATTGATTCAGAACATCATATTTTTCTCATTTCACTTATCAAGGAAAATTAGAGAAGAACTTAAGAATCATTATTATTTTTTTCAAAAATGAAGAACTTTTCCGTGAGACTTCCATACCCTGAAAACTGCCCAGTTAATTATTACAAATTCTAACATTATTACTTGTATTACTATTATTACTGAAATTACATTGATGAAACATATTTGATTTATTTATTTCATCAAAATAAATCTGTTCAATAATAACTTTGATTTTAATTGCAAAAATAGAATACATTTTTGAAGCAATTAGCTGAACATGCGTGCACTATCTATTCTCAGAGTGCGTCACGTGATATCAGGATTCGGTGTTATATTTTCTGAACTTCGAACCAGGACGCTCTAATTCCAAGCAACCCAGGTCTCTAGCTTGACGGGAAGTGGGAGTGTTGCAGAAAATTCCAAAAATAAATAAATGAAACAAAATCAGAAACAATGAAAAAGTTAATTATAAAAAAAGTTTAAAAAGTAGGAAGAGGTAAAGAAGCATAAGTATTATAACTCGTTAAAATATCTTTTTTTCCGGGCTGATTCATCTAAGTCTGATTAGGGTTATCATTTTCTATGTATAGTAAAAATTGGAACAGAGAATTCTTCAGAAGAGAACTTTAAAAAATTATATCTAGCTACTTTTTAATATAAACTATAAAAAACAGGAAAAATCTGGAATAATTAGCTCAAATTCGTGACAAATCTGGAACAAATATCGAAACCGAGTACTTCCCCTATTAATCTAGAATCTATAGTCACTTTAATTAAATAGGCTTATCTGCTACAACAATCTTGGATCTGCCAACAAGTCATAGGGTCTATTATTCGAATCATACCTAAAGCTTTACTTTCTTACCCATCTGCAAGACTTGACTTGAGTTGATATTTCAGTGGGAAACAACTCAAGAAACTTATATCGCCTGCTGAGAATCATTGTGGTAAATGTTCAAGGCTGGAGAAAATAAAGTCATTTTTTCCGAATGGCGTATGTAGCCCTCTTGCCGCTTCAGGGGCACAAACAAATTTATATTTCTTCGTTAAAACTATGTTAATGCGTGTATAAATCCATAAGGGAAAAAATGGAAAGCTTGTACTGTCATCTGTTGCCTTCATTAGATACTAAAAAGGCATTTTTTTCTAAAATAACATCAAGAGACTAATGCTTGGCTATTCGAAACGTAGCCACCGTCTCTGAAGGGCTTGAAGCGAAGAGTGGAAATATCCTTTCCCTCTTTTGCTCTTGAAAAGGGATTCATTTAAATGCCATTTTGCAGTCTTAATTCGAAATTCGACTGTTTGGATTTGGAATTTTTCTCAACGGGCGATATAGCATTGAAAAATCTATTTCTTATTTTAGGGAACTTCGTTTAACATGTTGATTATGCCTTATCATGATATTAAAGAGTCCTTTTTAACAAAAGATTTACTTTTCAGTCGATATTATAAGTTTTTTATATAGTGGTAGAAGAATAATATGTCTTTAAATTGTTTTCATACTAATATGTTTTCAAATGTTTTATTCCCAATTTTTAGATGAGAGTTCTCAGTTTCATTGCGTTTTGTGGTGATTTAAATTGTCACCATTTCTTACTTATTTCTAAACGTCAAAAGATTGAAAGAATTCGATAGCAACATAAATATATATAGTTGTTGAGAAAATAAAATCAATTTTCGGGCTTATATTTTAATAAGATTTGTTATATGCTAAAGAAATGCCTTCTGTAAATTTGTTTTCGAAAAAATACAAACTTATTAACCTTCATCCAACACAAATTTATCACCTTTACTAGAATCAACATTAACCATCTGCTTAAAATCCATACATTTTTTTCGGTTAAATACACTGCTTAAATCAATTCCTAATTAGCTAATCTAATTATTTACATACCATCCTTTGCATCTGTTTCTGAAATCTGAATGAAGTACTTTCACGCACAAGTATTCGTATTCATTAGTAGCAATACAATTAACGAATCTAAATTCGAATCTGTCTCTACAAATATATTCAAGCCCTTTTTCGATAACTAGAAGTAAAAAAAGAAAATTGCTCCATAAGATTTTAAGTGTATCAATTCCTTTCACTTCCTTTATAATGAGGTAATTCATTAATTACCCAGAATTCCTCCGCCTGCACTCGTTAAGAATCAACAATGAGTCAACCTCTTCAAGCGTATACAATTAATACTTCAGTAACGAAATTTGATTAATCAATGCGCAAGAACTTAAAACCGAATTGTAGTGTAAATGAGAATGTTAAAGATATCTTTTCACTCGCCATCTTGAACTAATGCACTTGAAAACCTCGAAAGTTCTTCATTTTTTTCTCTCTCTCTCTCTTTCCTCTCAGTTTTCGATTAGATAGTTTCATCGCTTCTAATGACATGTATAATAGATGGTACGTTTCCATTAGAAAAAAGAAGAGAAAAAATTATTTTCCCTTAAGTACCTTTCATCTTAATTACTGTCCGGGAAGTGACTTAAATGATTGAATTTTTTAAACGTTCCCCCACTTAATTGCCTTTTAACGGTTACGTCACGTAGAGCTTATTGACGTTTTAAAAGATTCCAACTCTTTCAAATGGAAAGACATACGATTCCGAGCTAGGAGAAAAGACTTCAACTGCTTCTGGTGAGAATTTCAGGAAATTAAAAAGAAAAAAAGTAGAAGAACTCGATGGTAGTTCTTTGTGAATTTGGAAAACTTCCATTCATTTGGAGGGCTTGTTATTTCCACCAATCTTCACAGATGAATAGTAATAGGTACAGTAACCACTTTAGGAGAATATTCTGTAGAAAAAATATTGAGTTAATCTAAAACAAAAGCGCCCCAGGAACTTCATTTTAACATCTGAATGCACTCTTACCAAAACCTCTTACTCATTGTTACTAAAAGAAGAGAAAACAGCAATATATCTCAAAAATATTTTTATTTACTTTAATACTAACGATATATTCAATGAACTGTAATGAAATAAAGCCCAAATAAAAAAAAGATTGCCCTTTTAATGATGGTTTCGTGACTTTATTTTAGCAGAGAAATGGAATGGAATTTTTTTTTATCTATTGCAGACGATATTTTTGAAAACAAAAGAAATTAAACAGCGCCATTTAAATTTCGCTAATAAATAGTTCGAAGAATAATCTCGGACTATACAACGTAACAAAAAGGAAACTAAACAAACAAATAAAACAAAATAAAATTGAATAAAAGATAACTATACCCATTCTTCGCTCGGCCCTTTCATAATAGATAGACCTTTTATTGGAAGTCTTCATAATTACTGCGCTAACGAATGAAAACATAAGGATAATTAGCCTAATTGCCAAACGATCTTTCAGCAAAAGAAAACAAGCTTTAATGAAAAGACGGTGCTCGCTCGCCGTGTGACAAGGCTTTAACATTCTCCCTCCCCCCTTCTCTCTTCTTTTGTTGCCAAATGAACTGCAAAAGAAACTGCTAACAAATGAGGTTTAAAAGCAATTGTTTTATGCGATCTTTGTTCTTGGTGAATAGTTTGCTCCGAAAACGAAGGAGGGCTAATGGCGACATTAAGCGAAGAATAACTGCGCATTAAGGCTCAGGATAAAGCATTAATTATTTCGGGAATGATATAAAAATGATTGAGTTGGAACAAAAAGGAATTGAAATTGCTCTTTTAGCATTCCATTGATGAGTATCAGCCTAATGAATTGGGTTTCTTTTTACCGAGCTGGAATGTTAGAGACTTGCTGACAAAGGTAATTGTGCGCCCTCTGAAAGAAAGTATTAATGTAAGAATATTATTAACACAAAGTAGGATTTAGCTTAATAAATCTTATTCTTCAATAAAAGTCTCGGTTTATGGTGTTTGAAGGAGAAAAACTGCCCGTAATCACACTCTTTTAATGAAATAATCTTCTTACAATAATGAGTGCCACATAGTAATGGTATTGCGATCATTTCTTCACTACAATTAAGAGTTTATGTACGTATATTACAATCTCAATTCTTTTAAAATTAAGTTGTTCAAAACTTTATTGCTATATTACCCACTTTTGGCAATCAACTTGTCCTTCGGAAAAACTGGTTGTGCTTAATTTCAATTTAATATCTGACTTATAGCTTGGTTTTTATTTTTGCCTTAGCAAAGAATCTTTAACTTGCGACAGATATATACCCGCTTTTCAACACCAACTACCTCTTTTAAAATAATTATATTTAATACGTTAACATTAGACATTCACATAACATCAACGCAGAACACTTAAAAGAGGTAAACATTTAGATGATCAGTTAACCATTAACAAAATTGTAGTCTCGTGTGTAAATACATGTTCAGTGACTCGTATCTCAACTCAGACTCAATGGTTACAATTAATATCACACGGTGGCGCTGCTCTTATTGTTGGTTCGCGTATTTGTAACAATATTATTTTATAATTCTTACATCTGTTCTTCTCAATGTGCCAATGCATATTCCTAATTACCGGTCTGGGATCTCACCTAAAATTTGACCTTAATATAAAAATAGGAAAGACGAAAATTCAACTAACCCAGTATGGTTTCTGGGTTAAAACATGTTAAAAATATAAGAACAGTAAGTAAAATCATTCAATATTGTAGCTATTGCGTATACCGAATATGAAGAAAAATTAGTTTAAATTAGTTTTTTTCATCTTAAAAGACATTTCTTAAGGTAACTAGTAAAGACATTCAATGCACTGTTTTCAAAGTCATTGCTATTGCCACCGTCGAAAGAAAGACTCTATAGAAAGATAAGCAAGAGTTACATTACAGACTTGATGTATGTCGTGTAACAGAAGAAGCTCATGCTGAATATCTGCGTTGCTTGCATTACAAACTTTATATATTACCTCTTCTTCAAGTATGTTTCTATCAAATAAGTGCAGCAACTACCTATTGCACAACAGAGTTTTGAAATAAGGGGACTCATTTTGTCTTGCCTTGTATGTTTTTCATGCTCAAGTGACGTCAGGTGATTTGATTTCATTAAAGATATGCATAAGCTCAATGAATAGAACATGTATTATGTTTTGAAACCGTGAGGGACAAATGCCTATTATTTTTTTCACTACCAAGAACACCAAGACACGCATATAATTAAAATTATACACAATCAATACTCATGGCTATCAAGCTCATCGCTTAAAGCGAGAAGTTTGAAAACATTTTTTGAAAATTGTTGAAATCAAGAGCAAAAATTTAATTAGTGAAAAATTAGAAAGGGGGAAGGAGAAGAAATTAAATCGGTATAATTGAATATGTAAAGTTTGGAATTTTAAAACATTATAAAGATCATTTTTGTTTAATAATATTTTATAATATTTTCCAAAGTCATTGCCGAAAAACGATAAATTTTGGCCTAATTTTTAGTTAATTAAAATTTCAAGAAAGTCACTCCGAGGTGCACATAGTTACGCTTCAAAATTAGTTTGAGAAAATTTGCGTACTCTAGGTCCAATGGTCTGACCCGTAGAACGGTAATAGAGAGACACACTTTCGCTTTTATCTTTATTGCAGACTAGCTGTTACCCGCGACTTCGTGCGCGAAGAATTTGAATTATTCTTTTTTTAATTCACGAATGCAAATGTTTTGTTGCATTTTGAAAGGGGAAAGGAAAAGTTCTGACGGTTAATAATACTTAATTGGACGGCTGACAGGAGTGTACTGTACATGTATGCTGATATAGTTATATAAATTGTTTATCTATGATGATATACTTTTGTTTACCACGTTATTTGCACGGATGTAGAGGTTGTGTGGGCTGTACACACGTGAACAGGCCACATATAGTTGCCCATGGGAAAAATATGGTTTTTCCAAATGTACGCCTGCCACTTTCAGTGTCTGGCCCTGAGCCTCGAAAATGATATTTTTACAGAGATTTGTTACCTTTTGAACTGTGATGATAAATCCTTCGGTGTTATCGGAAGGCGTGGAATTAAAACACTCTCTCTTCTCCCTATATCAGTCATAACAGTAGCTTTCACGACGTTTGTACCTAGGTGTGTAATTTTTAACTGTGTGCCATTGCGCAGTCTCGGTATATCGAGTTTACGTATTAGTAGTACTGGCACACCGACTATCATTCTAGGCTTATCGGAAGGTGCCCCTGACAATTAACACCGGCAAAAGCCCGCGCGCGAAACAGTAATTTGGCTTGAATTTATTTCTATAAGAATAAAAAGTATTGTTAGAAATTACGTTAAAAAATATTTTTAAACCTTTATAGCAATCGGAGAAAACATTTCATCGCAATGGAATTAATAGCATTAAAAAGATCATTTTCTGGTCTTTAAAATGGCATAAAAATAATTGTTGTCTAATAAAGATTTCAGAAGTTATTGGCAAAAAACGTCTAAGCATTAGGCTTAAAAGCGGCTAATGTTCGTTATTTAATTAAATATCTTAAGAACTAATTAACTCTGAAACTTGAAAATAACACCTTTGGCCTAAAAATATGCTCTAGAATGCCGTGTGTAAATTTCACGTCGCTACCGTTCACCGTTTAGGAGGAGTTCTTGTGACCAACCGATTGACCGACCGACAGACAGATACATGTAAATTCTGCCTTATTTTATGGATACTTATAAATATAAGCAAAATTTTCAGAAATAAAGGTAAATTAGTTCAAAGTCTAACCATCTCCTAGCAACTGAGTAGCTATAAATTTGCGTTATTTCAAAATCGTCTGCACGTAAAATTTAAAAAATTAATAAAAATTGAATGAAAAATGTCACAGAAATAAAATTGGTATCATTGCAAAGGCAAAATTTTTATCTTTAAGATGGTATAAAAATAATTTGTATCGGACAATTTGTTCCGAAGTTACAGCGGAAAGAAGGATTACGTGATATTTGATTTTAAAAAGAATTTATTCCTCATGTTTTCGCATTCCTGAAGGATCACGTGACAGTCGATTGAAAAATAAAATATTCTTCATCGAGAATCGCCGAGTCAATGGGATTTGTTAATTATTTAATTGTTGTCTGAACTTTTAAAAATTAATAACAATCGAAGGAAAAATGTTACAGAAATGAAATTGGTATCATTGAAAAGGTAAAAATTTGAACTTTAAGATGGTATAAAAATATGTTTTGTCAGACAATCTGCTCCGAAGTTACTGCGGAAAAACGGTTTCGGTTATTTTCTAATTAACTGACTGTTTAATTAACTTTGGGACTTAGAAAAGTTCATAAGTGTCTTCCCCTTGTCTTAAATAATAAGTGTACAAAATTTGGTTGAAAACCGTCCATTGGTTTAGAAGGAGATGTGGAACATAGCCTCATACATACCCACATACATACCCACATACATATCCACATACCCACAATGACTTTTATTTATATTAAGATTATTCATTATTTAGGCATTTGTTGATATTTGATGTACTAATCGTTCGATCGAATGCGAACTCTAAGATTTGCAGAAAAGGTAGAGAAATGAATTTATTAAGCGGGTTAGATTTTAACAAATATTATTGTATCATGAAAAAGAATGACAAAAAGAAACGCAGTCGCTGCATTCAAAACAAATTTAAATAATGCTTCTAAAATTAGCAATTAAAATCAAGTTTTTTTATATTCCCTATTTACTACTGAGCGATCACCAACCTGACAAAACTTTATTAGTTTTCTTCTAAAATCCTAATAAATTCAAATATTTCCAGCACTTTTTTGGAAAATCCCTCAATTCGCCATCGTTCGAATCACCTTTAGAAGATTCTAAAATTTTTTTCGTCGCTAAATTCGGTTAAAAATACAGTCGAACCTCCATATATCGAGCTTGAAGATTCTTGAAAAAAAATCGGTGTATGGAAAGTTCAATACATTAAAATACAAGTGGAAACTTTTTCATCATTTTCTTCTTAAAAACAGTTGTGCATAGTCAGTATTAAAGGCTTAAAGAACAATAAAACGAATTAAACTATCAAAGGAATGCATTTTGAAAAATGCACAAATATCTATGTAATTTGCAAATGCTTTCAATGTATATACTATAAAAAACGTTTGCTCGTATACAAAAAGAAAAACTATGCTTGTATTCAATTTTTGGACAAATCAGGCCTTAATGTCTTTTTGAACATAAGCTTTTGTTGAAGCCGTTTCAAAATAATATTAGCTTTTATTCAGAGAGGTAAAAATAACTTCAGGAAAGATAGGAATGCTTCTTAAGTTGTGTCAGACAGTTTTGAATGCATCCATTATTTGCTTTCTAGGTGATTTTTCAATTAATTCATCCTTGTCTCATCGTCTTTGGGTTCATCTTGATCAGTCGTTCAATATGCATGAAACAGGAAGTTGTAATTCTGGCTGATCGGTAATCAGTCACGATTACGTTGTCATCCACGTGTAAAAATAGCTCGAGTTCAATACCGCCATTTGTTTGTCCTAATGCAACGTGTTGTTTCCATGCTTCTTTTGCATTTTCGATATCTGTTTGCTGTTAGTCTTCTGTTTTGTCTTGATTTTTCTTCCGAAATTTCCTCTACAAAACCAGCTTTAGCAAAACTATTTTTTATTTATCGTAGTAGGTAAGACATCATTTTCCCAAATTGACTAATATACTTAGTTATACATAATCGAAGAATTACTAATTTTTCTGTTGATTACTTTTCTTCGGAGAGTTTCTATTGCAGTGGGGAATTGGTGAAACAATTTTTGTTTTTCTTACTTAATTTATATTTCTTTTTATGAAATAAATCAATTACCGTAAATCAAACCAATTACATAATTTTTATGCGAAAATTTCTGTCTCATATGTAGAAATTTTATTCGATTAAACGGAAAGTTTTTTCTATTGAAAATCCAAGATTGCAGAAAAAAGTTATTTCGATATATGGGGATTCTATTGGACATATTTAAATATCGCCAAACTCATAGCAGAATCCAGGTCAGTCTATCAGTCTGAGGTAAAATTTTGTTTGCGATTATTGACTTTAAGATCGTCTTTAATGCTACAGTAAAAACACTACAAAACTTTTTAGAGATTTACAACAGAAAGAATCATTTTTCAAATGGTTAAATACAAAATAATAGCATTAATGTATAGATTAAGGCTATTGTTTAACATAATGTAAAATTTCGCAGAACTACGCTTTTGACAGCAAAGTTCCATTGTAATTTATTTTACCTAACTTATATGATACTAAAAAATGCATTTATAAAATGCTTGCACTTCCAGCAGAACATTCAAGAATTTTTATATGCCATAAATTGAAAACTTGCATACGATGATTTTCAAGAAAATGCTACGAATGTTGTTCGAATCAGAAATTCGGTTAAGTTTTAATCATAATGCATAAAATAATGTGGCAGCAATTTCAAGTCTAATAATACTTTGGATTTTAAAGATTTTGATTTCTTTTAAACATCTGCGTAAAGCTTTAACGTAACCGAATAGAAGCATTTGAGGAATAAAATTAATTTTTAAATTATCAGAATCAACTAAAACAAGCATAACTTTTTTTATTACACGAAATGTTTATAATTTTGAAGAAAGCACCAGACATCTAATATAGAATAACTTAAAATACAAAATCTCTTTGGAATTCCGATTTGAATAACGAATAATGACTGAAAACAATGACGATTTTCAAAAAAGAAAATTATGTAGAGAGACAATAGTAAGCTTTTGAACTAAAGGAAAATAGCATGTTTATACACTAAAAATAAAAAGACCTAAACTGAGGGAAACGAAGTATGAAATATTTAAGCAGCAACGAGAGAGATCTAATTTATTTATTGAATAAAGACCTGAAAATTTAATTAAAATAAGGAATTTCATTAAAATTCTTTGCAATAATTCCCTTGCATGCTTTTATTTATCTTTCTAATTCTATGATTAATAAATTTTAAATTCCAACAAACTCTGGAATTTTTTTCCAAAATTACTTCTCTTTAAGAAAACAATGTTACTTGATAATTTGTTTTAAAAGTAAAGTTATTTTTTAATGAATTATAACAACGTTGTTTATTACACAGAAATTATAACACATTTATTAAGTTCGTAATAAGATTAAATTTTTGAAATTAGTTTCTACTAACGTCACTCTTAAAATTTGAAAAAAAAAACCTTTGTCTTCCTAAATGATTAAAATTCTACGAGTCGCAATCATTATTTTCAAGAAGTCCCATTAAATTAAATTTGTGAATAACTTTACGGTGCAAGTAATTAGGGAATAAATTCATTAATAAATAAAATACTGATTGAAATTCATTCTATTAAGGCAAACCCGAAAAGAAACATGAAGTAAAAAGAAGACAAAAAATATTTAAAGAGCTTCTTTCGCTGTATCCGTAATTCGATATTAAAATTTCGGAACTTTCTGATTCAATTAATTTGAAGTTTGATTAGGGTTCTTATCAATTAAATTAAAACGATGCAAAGTTACGGTCGCCGTTAAAAAAGAAAAGAAAAGAAGAATAAAGTTCCCAAAATTAATTTCGCTCGCGCAACAGAAACGATTAAAAAGAAGAAAAAGAGTAAGGGTAAAAATCGATTAATTTTTGCGAAACGAGACAAAAGATTTTCTGACACCTAATCAGAAACATTTTATTATTGTCTTCGGAATATTTTTTTCTGATATTTTCCAAAACGAGAAACAAATTTCACTTTTGAAACAAAAGCGGAAATTGTATCCTCTATATCAGCACCAGAATTTTCTCTCTCTGTTGATAACGGCTTATCTTTTGGAAATGAAGAGAAAATCTCTTGCAGAAGCTATGTAAGTAGATTGCTAGCAATTATTTATAAATGTAAAAACTTTATAAATGTTTGAAAAGATAGATTTATTATGCTCTCTCTCCCTCTCTTTTCTGTACGAACCCCCCGAATTAATGAATTTCTGGGAACTTACGCAATGCAGATCTTATCTCTTGCAGGAATAAAAGCAACTGACGCCATGTTATTTGGTTCTTTCTTTCTTTTTTTTTCAGTGCTATTGATTGGAGCAGACGTTTTCGCTCCGAAAAGCTAACAAACATGAATTGCTTTTTCTTTGTCTTCTTTGTCATAAATCATGGCATTCATCCATCAAACACCTGCAGCGCAAATTAGATAAAAACTTGTTTTGTGGGGAGAAATTAAAAATTGTTCTTATTCTTCGTACCTAGATTACGCGAAGGATAAAAATAAAAACGTAAAGTGAAGCTTATAAACGTAAATCTTGTGAAAAATTACAACATGTTGAAGCATAATAATTTACGATACAATGAAAAATTGAAGGAATCAAATGATAAATGATTTATAGCTGTAAATAGTCAATTGGATTAAACTTAACCATGAAATATGGTGATATATCGACCTTGTATTAGAAGAAAATGAAAATCACAAGAAGTTCAGTCCACCATAATTATATATTCGGACATTTTTGAAATTAACACTTATCACGCTAAATTTCTATAATCATGTAATTTGTTGATAAAAGCAGAAAGACATTTTTCTGTGAACAGTTATATTTAACTACTCACGAAAATTTAAAAAAAATAATTTAAGTATGCTAACAATTCAAATACAACTATAAAAAACATTCCAAACTAAAGCCACTTTCATTGGGATAATGAGTGGGTGCCATTGGAAACCACATGACTACATCATAATCTCGTTACCGTCGCGAGCTGCCTTATTGGTAGCGTTAACTGAGGCATTATCTCGATGTATTTATGTGTTTTCCAACTGTATTATTGTAAATCCTATAATTCTGGAATTATTGTAAATCCTATAATTGTTTCAATATAATCTTTTCTTTAAAGAAGAATTTCATAATCATTTTGAGAATTAGTAGGTTTGAAATTTTATTAAAGTGCTGTCTTAAAAATGTAAAACACGATTAGTTTTCTGCTACTTAAAAATTCAGTACTTAGTTTCTGTAGTTTATAAAAGGGTCATTCGTTGTATTATTTCTTTCTTATTCTTCTTTAAATCACAATTCAGTACCTGCATTACTGTACGGAACATGTTTTCGGAAATGGAGACCATCCATTTTGTTCAAGAATAATTTAGTATGCAATTTTGTTTAAATAAAAATAACAATTCTTGTTTTACGACTTCATTCAGATTTGTTGCATCGAAAATTAACAGTTGCTTCAACTGGTAGGAGAAATGTTCAATTTAAAAATTTAGACGTAATGTTTAGCCAATAGAATCAAAATTTAGTTTTTAGTAAGAAATACGATGAGAGAAATTAAGGCATTTTTGTGTAGCAACATTCAAATGCAACTGAATTGCAATTTTATTTAACAATATTTATAAGCATTATTCTTTAACAAATTACTATCATAAATATGGAAACAAAGCGCAAAGTTTTTGAAGTTGCATTACTTTTATGTCGAACGATAAACATAATTTACCGTACAATGTTACAAATCGTCTGTGAAATATTTTCCTTCAGTATTTATGCAAACGACTTACCTAGTCCAATAAGAAGTTTCCTTTTTTCGAACAATCCAAACCAATGAAAAGCATTTACGTCACATGACATCTGAAATATGGCCATTTTTGATCTGTAAAGGAGAACGAATAAAAGAACTGCATAAAAAGCTAAAAAATGGCGGCTACGAATCCCTGTTATTCCGTTATAAAAGTAGGAACATTTTTCTCTTTCTACTTGGCATAACAGAGAAAAAGAAAAGTTAAATGCATAAATATTTGCTTTTAAGTCATAAATAGGGCAGGGGCATAGTTGAGATCTGACGTTTTATTAGAGTGCTTGTTCATGCAATATTAAATATATAGTAATGGAAAAAAAAGAAAGTCATTCAAAAAGAATGCGAATTCACTATAAAATATTCGTGTTCTATAGATGATGTTAGTCACTTTATTTTTTCTTCTTTTTTGTGCCTCTCATAACTTTTGGTTATTAGATTTCAAAAGTTGGAATTTATTGAAAGAGAATTTGATTTTGTATTTTGTATTTTTTTTTTCATTTTGTTCGATTATTTTGTTTGCATACTATATTTCTTCGGCTTTATATTAATAACAAATCAGAAAATTGCTTTCATACTTTTTTCCTACTTTCGTTTTCTCATTCAGGCATTGAAAATCGAAAAATAAAAGTTTTATGTTTCGAATTTTAATAAAGGATTCATTTTAGGAATATAAAAGTACGCGGCTTAGCATTTTTACAACTGGGAAATTTATTATTATGAAGGTCATAATTTACTAACTCTTTCTTCATTCTTTATATGAAATATTTAATTTATAAAATGTTTTGGAAATATTTGATTGAAAGAAATAAATCCTTTTTTTTCCTTCTTCTATTTACAGTTTCAAAGCTGCCGCAAGAATGCTTGGCGCTTTGTATGAGAATTGATGGATTTTTATTGATATGGTAGAATTTAGCATTAACTAATAATTTATTTTTCTATGTAAATACAACTGTAATTTAAATTGTTGGAATACAAGAATTTTTCTGTTCATATATAAATTTATTCTTATCAGACTAAAAGGTGAAGGAGCAAAAAATCTGTGTGTGTGTTTTTTAATTGTCTTTAAAAATAGCATATACAGTAATTTTCCGCATATAGAATTTACCTAGTGTCCTGGCTTTGAGTCATACGTGAAGTGAATTTCAAACTTTAAGAGCTAAAATGAAGTTATTCATAGATGATTTAATTCGATGTAAAAATTATATAGAATCCATAAAATTCCCTAGTACTCTTCGTTTCAGCAACTCGCGCCTATCATTTTTGGACAGTTTTACTCCACAGAGGGGTGATATGCAATGAGTTAGAAGAACGCTTTTCCTTAGTTGTTTGTTAGATGCATTTTTCTTTTTGGTATCCTATTCTGATGTTGATATTCATTTTCTTTTTGAATCATACTAATTTGCTTTATTTCGAAATTTGTGTAATTTTCTTATATATTACTTAGTAAAAAAATAAAATTCTTCTGCTCCATCTTTCATCTCCCCTCTATTTTGATAAAACCAAAACGGACCGTCGATGGCGCATGCGCAAAAGCACGGGGGAATTCCGTATATGGAAACAGAGAATATTTCATGGACTTTTAGTTAAGTCAATCCGAAAAAAAATTCCAAAACAGAAAGTGGTATTTAATAAGTAAAGGAATTGAAATAGTGAAGACATTGAAATGGTCTATTCATATCACACTTTCTTTTGCTTTTATTTAATGGTCTATGCAATACTTTTCCTAGTTGTTGTCGGATAATGAGAAGAGAATAAATATTTATTATATGAAAGCAAAATTATAAAAGTGTGAAAAAGTCTGACCAGAAAACAAACTTTGTTTCATAAATACGTGTTTTCGTGTTTTGTAACAGCTCCCGTCCCTTTCGGAAACCATCAGATGATAAGCTGGTTCATCATCACACAACATATCGGAGCCGATTCCTCTGTGGTAATCTCGGTTTCTCTGCAAAAGTTAGATTTGTTTTTATTGTAAAAACTTTAGGACCACTTAAAAATTTATCGCCGACTTCTAGCAAAGGGAACAAAAAATAACAAACCAAATTCTTAAACAGTAGGTATGCAAACACAAACATTAATCAAGTTTCATTTGGCAAATTAGAGAAATCGGAATTACAAAAAGGAAATAAAACATCATCAAAATGGGATCTTCTAACATACCTTTAGGCTATTGTTACGAAATTAGTCCTGTGGGTGCACGCTGAAAGCAGTCCCACAAGGAGGATAATGGAGAATGGCACTTTATCCACAAATATTGTGGAAAACACGAAGCACAGGAAACAAGGTAAACACCACTTGTCGAATTAGCAACACAAACAAGACAGCAAATCTCTAACAACAACAGTAAGAGCACTTTCAATACCGCTCGGCGTCTATCAGCTTACCAGCTCGCACTGCGGAGAAGACTCCAAAGTGATTCAAAGACGTTCAAACAAATTCCAAAGGCGTACACATTCCAACAGGATGCGACGTCATATAGAATTCTCAGGAAGGTTCCCCATAACGTTGTCCCCTGTAGAGATAGGACCAAAGTTCAAGCATATACGAGAAGCTTCGTTTTGTCACCAAATGTCAGAGGAATAGGCTTATCTCCCCCAATAGCTAGTAAGAACCTCTGTAAAACATTATTTTCAACCACAAAAATAACATAGCTGGAAAAACGGATTTACAGATTTGTAACACTATTCATGTAAGGAAGCTAACTATAGGGGAGAGTCGCAGAATTTGGCCTATCTGGACATTTTTTTTTTAATTTACAGTGGTAGAGAATTAATTTAATGAAAAGCAAGTAGTAGAATTATAGGCGATCATCATTAGGCTTAGTGATTGGTTCCATAAATGAATACACAGTTCTTCAAACTAAAGTATTATATTGTCATTAGGAAGTTACATTTTTATACTGAGCAATATTTACAGCTATGTACAATTAAAGTAGTTCTAGTTCGTCATATGATAAGGATGGCACTCATTAGCGTCGTATATCGTCGTTCAAACCTTCGTTTCATCTCGTCTTTTGCATTTGCGGAAAAAAACCAACGTCGTTCATGCGTCTCGTACCGCGTTCCATCTCGTCTTTTGTTCTCGTCAGATTGATGCTCTGACGTCACTCGCGATGGTAGCGCCGCCTACAGGTATTTACTCGGCTGGTGGCCCACAGAATTTTTTCATAGTTTATTTATCTTCGAAACAATGTAATTGCTTTTTTTATATAAAATGCACTTTATAGTAGGAAAAAATAGCTAACAAAATTGTGTCATCGGTCCAATCAAGGATACCGGTTGCATAGATTGGACCACCAATTTCTTTAAACACAATTAAAGCATTTTTTTATTCTCAAATTCACACCAGCACGCAATGCATGAATCCAGTATAACATCTTATGCGCTGTGTCAGTTCCAAGAAGTCCAAGCAAATCTTCCAAGAAATTGCATACTCATTTTAAGATCAAAGCCAAGACGATGTCGAATTTTGTTGCAATGTGAAACAATTCTGAATTTGAATATTACAAGATCGAAACGTTAACTTCAAGCGTGTCAAAAACGGTCCTTATACATTTTTGTTTCTCTATATATCTAAAGACACTGGTATTTCTGGCATCTCCCTTTCTGGCTGGATGATTACTGATGATACTTCCCTGTACATTCCGACGATGATCTGATTTATTGAAGCATTACTTATGCTTCAACAATTCTTATGCATTTTTACAAAATTTTTGAATAAAAACAGAACAGCATCTCTCTGAACCTAATTCCAAACATCATTCCGGCATGTTTTCAAGCGGATCTTAAAAGGAAATATGCATCCGCAGTTCGACAAAAAGTAATATTCGAAACAGCTTCCCCTCCTCGTATTTCGCTCGACATTGCACTGGAAATTTTAAAAACCATTCTCCTTGCTTTTCCTTTTTAACCTCGCTGACAAAGAAAGAATTGAGGCAAACTGTTTCCTGAAATAAGACGACATTTTTATTGTGTTTCAAGTCACAATTTGAATAAAAGCCGAATTTAAATGGATATGGACGAATACATATATTTTGATCACCAATCGATTCCCTTCATACATCATTCATAGCCAGTGCAGCAGAAATTTAGGGGAGCCTGAAATTTAAAGCTGCCTGTGAGAGAGGAAAGCGGACTGACTTGCTTCTGCGTAAAAACAAAAATTATTATGCTTCTTTTATTTGAATATTTCTTCAGAGTAGAAGAAAGGGAGCATAAATTGTCTTTTCAGCTTTTGTTTTTCGCTTCCTATGCAAGCTTCTAATACAGAGTGGTACAATGAAGTTTTTGTAATTTAATTAAGAAACCGTTAAATTAACCTTGATGGAAAGGACTTTTTTTCATATAATTAATTACTTTTGCTGTATATTTCCATGCAAGAAAAGCATTCATATCAATCCAATTTTGTTAAATTGGTGATGTTTCTTGTTGCGTTGATTAAGTTATGAAGGTGCAGTGTAGCCGGTTGATCACGATTTCATTTACTGGAGATTTCTAGAAATCTTCGAATTTGGGTATATAATATCCACATAAGGAACCATGTTTCTACTAAAGAAGATATTTCGAACAATATTAACACAAAATAGGAATTACACTGATGCGAAATGATCCACAACTTATGGCAGTGCGAATAAATTGCGACTCGTCAGCAAGTAAATTTAAATGGAATGAAAAACAAAGAAACAAACACTAAGATAGATCTGAAATTAGATATGAAAACAATCTAATTTATCGACATAACTAAGTGATATGCCACAAATGGAGCGTCCGTCGGTTTAATATTGGAATCCATTGCTAGTCTTGAAGCAGGAAAATAAAGTGATGCTAAAGCATACAGTAAGATAATGTAGTAACATATTAGATGACAAGCATAGTTACGTTTGTGGTGTTACTCTGACGTCAAGTGAATTGTCTGCGTTGAATATGATGATCATTATTAAGTACAGTAGAGTCCGCTAATCCAGACCCTGCTTGTCCGGACATCCGGTTATTCCTGGCGGGATCTGAAAAAAATTATTTATGTACAAAGTATGTATTTTAATTATTTACAAAGATGTTTGTTAATCTTACATCAGTTAGTAAGTTATATACTTAGGTCTACACATATAGTAGTATTAAAACTAAAATTAAGCTGTAGGAAAAATTGCATGTACTTATGAAAAAAATTTCGATTTTTATAGTTTTACCCATCTCAAATTTGTATTGCGTGCATTTTAACTCTTTCGGCCCTAATGGGCGTATACGTTAGACTTCATTCCCTATTGGTAAATAAATCCCACTTTTACACGGGTTTTTATGTTTTCAGTGTTCTTAAGGAATTAGGGAATAAAATTATGATTAAAGAAACAAGGAAACACTCTCAGATTACAAATGGCAGACTTATGTTTCTGAGCACGCACATTATTCAAGTTTCAATTGGTCTATTTTTTTTTTTAATTTTACAGTAAGTACAACTATATTTATGCCATACTTAGTGTAAAACAATTCTTATTGTTCGTATTAAGTAATAATTTAGCCTTTTTTTTAGTCATATTTAAGCAATTTTGGATAAATTCTTTTTGTGGGATATATTGCCCCAATCGTATTTAACAGTAGGACAATATGTCCCACCAGTGATCAAATTACTACAAGATTATTGTTACGAAGCTGTAAAGTTGTTTCCCTGGCATGCTGATCTTATGGCCGAAAAGAGAGTTTTACAGATGTTTCACTGGAATAGTCCCAGTCGACTATACGATTGGGACATATTGTTCCAGGAGATTTCAAGGAAACGAGAAAATTGAAAAACTTATACTATAGTATACTTCTATAGTATACTTACTTATATATAGTATATATAATAGTACTTATATATAGTATACTTCTTTTAGTATGTCAACATTAAATTAAACGACTTTTCATAATTAAATTTTAAACATGCAAAAATAGGGTCGAAATGGTTAAGGTAAATTCCGTTTAATCCAGACTTTCTTGGTCCGGTCCTATCTAGTCCGGATAAGCGAGATTCTACTGCATGTACTTAGCACTTCACATATACGGGTTTCGTATTTTTCCCAAGATAAAAAATGCTTACAGATTTATTTAACCTGAGGATGATGAACATGTTTTATCTCTCTAAAAATATTCTGTTTTAAATGTTACATTTAAAAAAAATAAAAAAAAAATGGCGCCAGTCAATGTGACCCCCAAAAGCATTCCTAAAAAGAAATCATTTATGAAATAATCTTATATATTTTGGTACTTTTAATTTACTTTTTGCATTTTGTATGGAATTGTTTTCGTACTTAGCAAATTAATTTTAATTGAACGCAATTATGCAAATGGAAACTAACCACCATTTTTTGGATTTCGGATACACTATTAAAAATTGTACTTAAATATCTGTGGTTTAGTATGCTACATTGAATTAGCTGCAATCTATTAGGAAAAAGACTAGTTATAATGAAATAATATATTTTAAAAAAATGCAATATTGAAATTCCTTCTGTAATATTTTGCGAAAACAACTATCTCAACATGATTCACTTTTGTGTAACAAACAATAAGGATTTTTCTTTCTTTTATTATTGTCTTTATTATTTTTACTATGTCACACTTTAAAGTACAGGTGGGATTTTTAGGATTTGCACATTTTTTCGAATATCTCCCGAAAGACTGGATATATTTTCTCTGAACTTCAACCATGTAATGAAGAGGCTTGAACTCACATTTTACACTGAATATTCAGTCACGAGGGCATTAAGGGGGCCTACCAGGATTGTTGAATGTACTTAAACAATTATGAAAATTAGAGATAAATTGTACGGCAATTAAATGAGTTTTATTGAAAAGATAAGTTTTGGAATTTTAAGATGTTGCAAAAATCATTTCTATGTTTTCGGAAGATATCGCGGAAAAAAGTCAAAATTGCGCTTAATTTTAACTTAATTAAATTTCTAAATAAAATTTCAAAAAATCGCTTATTCCAACCCTATATTTGTACCAAATTTGACAGCTCTAAGTCCAACGGTGTCTGCCCAGAAGAGCGTTGCATTCTTAGTACAGTAGAACCCAGGGAATTGGAACTCACTGGGGCTGACCTTTGTTCGGATTCCGGGAAATTCGGTGTCAGATACTCTTGATATACCAAATGCAATAGAGCAGTGGTGCGCAAAATATTTTCATTTCCGACCACTTCACTTTGTGTAAAATTTTGTCGCGACCCCTCTGGAGGTCTGATAACCATGGTCGCGACCCCTCTGGGGATCGCAACCACAATTTTTGAAGAAAAGCCTTATATTTTTTTATGTCAAATAAATTTCTTTGAATTTAACGACCCACAAAAATTTTCTCACGACCCCTTTGGGGGTCGCGACCCACGGTTTGCGCACCACTGCAATAAAGTATTGGCTCTATGTGCTCTGTCACAATGTGCAGTGGCAAACAAGTTGAGGGTGAAAAGAAGATATCTGAGTTTGTTGCTCCTAATAAATATTATATATTCATTCTTAAAAGCCAATTCGGATACTTCTTTTCAGTTAGGAACAAACATTAGCTTTGTTTCTTATTCGTAATTGTTATTTTTCCTTCCCTTTTCTGCAAAAAGTTTTCAGAAAAATAAAAATATATGTTCGGATTATACGAAATTTCGAATTTCTGGGGTGCGAATTCCCGGGGTTCTACTGTGTAATGATTTTTACAACATGCAATTTGAATATCAACCTTAAAACATTATCGCATTTTAATAAATTAAAACGTACATACAGTACTTGACAGAGAGAAAGTTTTCACTTTCTGTCATATTTTTCCGGATTTCTTAAAATATTTTCCTGTGTAAATTCACTTAAAAATTATCTTTTAATTTGATAAAATGCAAACTCTCTCACAGCTTATTGAAGTAGCACTAACTCATGTGCTCAGAATTAAAAGAAGACATTTTTTGAAGTAATGATTGTTTTCCTAATCAAATTCATTACGCGCGTTCTTGAGAGAATAACAGTTGCGCAAAATTAATTACAGAAAATCCGTTGATGGGAAATGACCGTAATTCTGCAATCAAAGAATTAATTAGTGGAATTTTCTATTTAATACGAACCGAGCTTCTAAATTTTGTGCTGGATAATTTAGGATGCTGGAAGAATATTATTTTACGATACACGGTTGAACTATCAAATGGAAACTGATTCACAGCATGTAATTATAATACTTCAAAATATCTTACTGCTGCTTCTTTCTAATCCAAATATTCCATTTAAAACTTCAATTAGTTCGTATTGATTTTGTTAACATGATGGAAGCGACGAGGAATTTTAATTCAAAATATGTGCAGGCAGATGCTAATTTGCATGATTCAAAATCTTAATTAAGAGTAGTAATTCGCTTAATTGGGTTGATTTCAGAAAGTGTTCAGTCGAAAATTGAATTAAAAATCGTTATAGTTAAATGCCTTAGATGAGGGGAGGGGGTCTGGCAACCCTAGATTTGGGAAGGGAACATCGATAGATAGTTCAGCTGCGAAAGATGAAATTTTGATTTTATTGGCAAATTTTTCAAATAATCGTTCTTTTTATTTTGTATGTAGTTCACATGATCCTAGTGCAATCGCACTTACGTAAGCTTTCCCTTTAAGGACATATATGGGCTTGCATATATGATGCGGTCATTATGGATAATCGGTTATTGTATATAATCACCGCGATAATTACGTGTAATAACCAGTCATTACATATAATAACCGCATAAAAAATTAGGTTATTATACATAATAACCGACACCACATTGACCGTAATATATTTACTAAACGGTAAACGTATTAGGATTTCACACCCTTCGATGTACTAATCTGTGAGAAGCTCCAATAATCCTGTACATATACAATAAGCTTTACACTGTTCTATTATATTGAATGCACGATTACTATATTTCTTGCCTATTAAAAGTATAGGACGTTTCATAAAGAAAAGGCAGGTATTTTTTCTATTTGCTTGAATGTTAGAAAAGCCACTTTCTTGTTTCTTTGTCAACAAAATCCCCATTTTTCTAGGATTATTTTGATGTTTCGCCAAGTTTTAATCTACATATTAATAAATTTATTAATACAGTAAAAGTAAACGATATAATTTAATGTAATGTAAATAACAAATAATTTTAGAAACTGTTCTATTAGCTGGTGCTTAATTTTACACAAATTCTGGGAATTCATTTTTCTTCAATTTCATTGTCGTTTTTGGAATTTTTCTAACAGATGCCATGAACTACTTACTCTAATGATGATTTCAAATTGGTAACTTAGGTAGCTGTCATTAATATCTCTATTATCAGATTTTGCTTATCTCGATAATATTCCAAAGTACTGGCGAAATACCTCTCCAGAATTCCTTAATATATCTACTAATGAGAAAATGTGTGTCTGTGGGCCTTTCTGTTGCCACTCGGCTGGGCAGACCGTTCCATCTACCAAATTTGGCACAAATGCACTTTGG
>BGPR01007184.1:0-10770 GCA_013235015.1 Araneus ventricosus | reverse complement strand
CTGGGCAGACCGTTCCATCTACCAAATTTGGCACAAATGCACTTTGGGGGGTGGGAATGAGTACCTCGGAACGATTTTTTTAAACTTTTAATTGTAAATGCATTTAATTAAAACTCATATGGAATTTTAACGTTTTTCTTCCATAACATCAGAAAATACTATCGCAAAAAAAAGATTTTTACACCATTTTAAAATTCAAAAGATTATCTTTTTAATGATAACCATTTAGTTACCACGAATTTTTTTCCTAATTTTAACAAATTTTTAAACTTGTTTTTTATGTGATTTGCAAAAAATATTTTTCATTGTTGCATTGGCATTCAATCTAATGTCATTGCTTCATCAAATTGCGTAATCACATTATTTTTTCTTTTGTTAAAACTATGGTTAATAAAATTCGCTTTCCCTAATACAGCAGTTTTAAATGTAGTTTTCTCTTCCCTATAGCTGAATGTTACACACTTCTTAAAATATGTTTTTCAACTCAAACAGATTGAATAAAGAGGTTTTTATTTCATTTGATAAGTTTACATACTGAAATATTTTCTGGCACCAGTTTCAAATGGGCGCTTTTTATAATGTGATAATGGATATTTTGGCTTTTATTTCTAATTACAGACTTTTGGTTTCGTTTTTATTTCGAAGGTGTTGTAATTAGGTTATTTTTCTTTTCTTTTTTTCTTTTAGACGCTAGGAATACAAAATAATTTTAAAGAAACTTTTACTGATCACAAAATATATGAAAAATTTTGACGTTTAGTTCTTTTTTAAAAATATTATTAATGCTTTCTTGAAAATTTAGCTTCGTTTTCAAGTGATTTCATTTGATTTTTCGCAGCATCATATTATCCTTTCATGCCATGCTTTTAGCTTCTCTTAGAGTGTACCGAAATTCACCAAGTTGAAAAGCTGATATTTTTCTGAATACTAATGGTATTGGACAGGAATATTTATATAAGTTGTCATATATATCTAGCTCTGAACTTTTGAAAAAAATTACGCTAAGTTTCGCACATGCGCAGTAAAAAATTATTTACTACAAATGCTCATATTTCCTGTAATATTTAAATATTTGAGTTCAAATTTTAATACAATACTTATTGTGTATATATCTGTAAATTTCGTACAATTTGGTGGAAAACTCTGCATGTTATAAGCAAAAACCATGCGGAAAAATTTGGGATTTTTTGAGAAAACCTTTATATCTTCCCGAATATTTGTGCTGTGTTTACGAAAATCCATGTAAATATTGGGCGCATCAAACGTAACCGATCATAAATGTTACATTTCGTTATCAAGTTTCTATTAAATAGGATGAGTCAAACTCCATTTTCGACTTCATCCCTTTGTGGTGACCACTCTAATTGCCCTCATGACTGAATCATCACTGGGAAATGTGAGTTCCAAGGATAGTATGTCCCACGATTCTCAGCAAGTTATTGCGAACCATAGTATCCATATTAACTACAATTTTGTAGCATCTTCAAAATTGTGCATTATTTTTGGACACCAGTGTAAAATTTCTCTTTTATTCCATGATAACCCCATCGGGGGGACAACGCGAGTTCGCGGAGGAGAGGCTGCCGTATAAGTAAGCAGGCTCTCGTCAACCCGATGGCACAATAATGGTGGTGTGGCTCTTTGGGCCCACTTCCGAAGACGGGTCGTACCCCGGTAAAACGGGGGGTACTGCATGAGCCGCTCGTAATGAGGGCTTATTATGCATGAACCACAGTGCCTGACTATCTGCTGTGGCGGCCGGTTTTTCAGTTGTTATCCGGATGCTTAGGCAGGGCGAGGTGATCTTCCTTTGGTCTTTATTCCATGATAAGACTGAAAAAAAGTGAATTTAACGAAATTTGAAATATATTAAATGTAGAAATGATTTATCTATTTCTAAGCATGCTTTCAAAATAAAGCATTTTAATATTAACTGAACTGATTTATGTATTAATGCATGACCAAATTTAACAGTAAAACATGAACAAGTGAGAAAAGTCGCAAAATATCTACGTCATGATATGCATGGCATGAAAGGATAATATGATGCTGCGAAAAATCAAATGAAATCACTTGAAAACGAAGCTAAATTTTCAAGAAAGCATTAATAATATTTTTAAAAAAGAACTAAACGTCAAAATTTTTCATATATTTCGTGATCAGTAAAAGTTTCTTTAAAATTATTTTGTATTCCTAGCGTCTAAAAGATTGTAGCATCTTCAAAATTGTGCATTATTTCTGGACATCAGTGTAAATAGTTTATGCATTACTTGTTAATAGTTTAACAGTCAAAAAAGATTTGTTGCTAATTAGCCTTCGATATTGAACAAATAGACAGTAACGCATTTTATTTTTTTACAGAACTACGCAAAAAAATAATATTAAAATTTTCTGAGTAATAAATTCGAAATTAAAAAGAGAAAATAACTAGCAAATCCTTTTTTATTCTGAAATCCATAAACACCTAAAAATGATCATACACAAGATTATTACTTTAAGATGCTCTCATTTTGTAATTAATCTTAATATAAATAAAAGTCATTGTGGGTATGTGGATATGTATGTGGATATGTATGTGGGTATGTATGTGGGTATGTGGCTATGTTCCACATCTCCTCCTAAACCAATGGACGGTTTTCGACCAAATTTTGTACACTTATTATTTAAGACAAGGGGAAGACACTTATGAACTTTTCTAAGTCCAAAAGTTAATTAAACAGTCAGTTAATTAGAAAATAACCGAAACCGTTTTTCCGCCGTAACTTCGGAGCAAACTGTCCGACAAAAAATATTTTTATACCATCTTAAAGTTCAAATTTTTACCTTTTCAATGATACCAATTTTATTTCTCTGACATTTTCTCTTCGATTGTTATTAATTTTTAAAAGTTCAAAAATTTTAAAATGCGTGCAGACGATTTTGAAATAACGAAGATTTATAGCTACTCCGTTGCTAGGCAACGGTTAGACTTTGAACTAATTCACCATTATTTCTGAAGATTTTGCTTATTTTTATAAATATCCATATAATATAATAAATGCGAAAGCGTGTCTGTCTGTTTGTTACGCATTCACGACAAAACTACCAAACCGATTTGGATGAAAATTGGCAGCGTTGTAGCTTGGAACCCAAGAACGGACATTGGGTAGGTGACATCATGTTAAATTCATTATTTTTGGTTACAGATAACAATTAAATAACTAACAAGCGATTTGCGATGAAGATTATTACTTTATTTTTCAATCAACTGCCACGTGATCCTTAAGGAATGCGTAAACAAAATGAAATGTCACGTGATCCTTCAGAAAAGCGCGAGCATGTGGAATAACTTATTTTTAAAGTCATGCATCACGTGATCTTGCTGAGAAAAGAAATAATCTCTGGAATAATAACTGAAAAATAAACGCCGGGACAGAAATCTAATGGTAGATATAATATAGTTCCAAGAGTTTTTAGATTAAAATTTAAAAACTAAAGTTAAGTATAACTAAATGAAAATATCGTTCAATATTTACTTAAAATAAGAGCCTAATTTAGTGGAAAGGTTGCCAAAATTATTCTTTATCGCTCTTTTCATCGACATCCAAAATTTTTTTGGCGGTTAAATTTGTAACCAAACTATTTAGCTAATTACAATAGTTCCGTTTCGAATTTTAATGCTTTAAGAGCTGTTTCTAACCGATTTAAATAGAAAGGATTACACAAACCCAAAGAACACGGAATTCAACGTTTTGTTTACTAAAGAAAGAACTAATTCGAGCTTGGCGCTTGATATAGTTGCCAAATAGATTTGGCGATTGCTTAAATTGGAAGGTTACCGGAAAACGGTCTATGAATCCAAAATAAACCAACCAGGATCGTCCATTGACGTATATGATATGGTTGCCAGAGTTTTTAGAATAGGTAGGTATATTTTGTCTTATGTATTCCTTTAAACAGTAGAAGCAGATGACATATAGCATGGTGGATGATATATTCCAAAGAGCAGATGATACGATTGAGTACAATGATGTAATTTACAGTAACAGAGAATTAAATTAGTCGTCCAATTATGTATTATCAACCGTCAGAACTTTTGATTTCCCCTTTCTATATATAACGAAACATTTACATTCGTAAATTTAAAAAAAAAGTAGCAATTCAAATTTTTCGCGCACGAAGTCGCGGGTAACAGCTAGTATACTATAATTGTTAACTTTGTGAATACTCGAGGTTGATTCACTCCCTCGAATATTTAAAAAGAATCATTCTGTTTAGTCTACATCCTACCCTCTACCCCAAGCACACGGATTTTTCTCTACGCATTTCATTTCTAGGCCAGAGTATTTCACAGCCGACCAAACTCACGCGACCGGAGAGGAGGGAGACTCAAAACATCATTTAAAATCATTGCGCATCCCCTTAGGCTGACCGTGGTTATAATAGCTACAAATCCCCCTCCCAGTAAGTGGCGCACGTCGTCCACGTGCTCGTAACAGGTGTTTGGATGTTGGTCGTCCGTGACAACAGGTGCTAGACGGACGATCTAGCAGATGGCTGGGAAAGTTGATTCTTTTGTGGCAATCTTTGTGTCTATCTGACCGCTCGAATCTTAAAACTGTTTTGTGTCGCACTGAGGTCGAGAATAAAAGAATGAAGAAGAAGTTTTGAATTGTCGCTAATTATTTGCAGTATGATGGGATTTTGAATTGTGCCTGAAAAAGAAAATATTATCTTAAAAAATATTTTTAATCCTTAAATAATAAATATGTAGATGTTGATTAATCTATGATGGTTGAAAATCAGATACACTTTTGCAGTGAGATGTTCAATATGCCGAATATTAGAAACATTCTATCTAGTTCAGCAGTGTTAGTATCAGTGTGCATCTGAGCTAGAATTATTTTGTGATAAATTATACGATGACAAAATTTAGATGAATTTTTCTAACATTTTTTTTGTCTTCTGAACCATTTATTTCGAATAAAAATACAATTTCGAAAGCATTTATATATGTCCTTTAACTTGCTCTTAATTTAAAAACAGGAATAAAATAAATAGAGCATAAACAACTCTAACATCTTCTAAAACTTTTCAAAATTAAACGAAAACTTGTTGGCAAAAGAAAAATCAAAATTAGAGTTACAGTGTCCATCTCGGGAATGTACCTACTCTGTTGGTGATAAATTTTATTTCATCTCGCAATTGCAGATTTAAATTCAATGAAAAATCAACCTGAATAATAACAATCACGACTCATACATAAAGAAAAAAATTATGCTATCAATTTTATTTAATGCTACTCTGGAAGGAGGGTGAAAACCATCTTCATTATTGCAAAATCTCAAGCTTATTTAAAGGGAACCATAAATCGTGACGTCCCATGACTGGCACAAAACATCAGATGCGCATGCGTACTAAGTTTCAGTGGCTAAATACCCTTAACTAACATTAATTTTTTTTAATGATCTCCGAAGTTTTCTGCATTAAAAGAGTTTCTCTAGGAGAAAAAGTATCTGACCGTTGATTCTAGAGCTTCTCTTTGGTTAAATGTCTTTGAAGAGACTTAAGCAGTTAACACAAGTTGGCAATATGCAGAAGCTACCGCATTTTGGGTGTGTGACGTAATATATGTCTCTACTCATCTTAGGGTTATAAAGACAATCCATGAAATTAAACGTCTTTTTATCAGGGATTCGTTATGCAGAATACCGATTACTGGAATATCAGGATCGTATTCAGGATTACTTTATTAGGCGCAAGGCCGCCGAGAGCCGAGTCAGACCCCAGGGAAAAGACCTGACATGTGGTCCCCTCCCCCACACTCGGGTGGGTCCCCACTCATAAAAACAAATGCCTTCTAACGGCAAATAAACAAGACTCAATCAGCAACGACCATACAACAGTGTCTGTTGATTTTTGACTGGACAATTAACACGTTGACTGCTAAGGCAAATTGCAGATTTCCGGTCTCAGAAAACAACTTACGAGTTATCTCGTAATTGCTAGTAAAGTTTCTACGAGATAGCGTTTCGTCAGCGTCCTACCAAGACCGCCAACTGCGAATTATCTCGTAGTTGGCAGTCAACGTGTTAGCAGGTAAGATGACATCTCTGTGTGTCGTGAGTTGAAATCTGGACTGGTGGTGACTAATCAGTGGATGGAACTCTTTCTTCCGGTCAAGTCACGTATTGTTACAAAAATCTGATTTCTAACCACTTTCTGTAATTTATATTACTATAATGCGAATGTACGAGTTTTATATTTAGAGAAAATAAATGTAAAAATATAGTTCATCTCATTCCTGGGTCAATTTGTCATAAATAACACTTTTGAAAATAAGAAAAATATTTTTTTTCCTCAGTGGGGGGCCGGCTGGTCCCCCACTGCGTCCAGATCCGGGGATTTTGCCCCTCCTGCCCCCCCTCTCGACGGGCCTGACTAGGCGTAATGATACAACGTTTTCCCGTACTGTCGTCTTGAGTTGTCACTAACAATAGACAGTCTTAACAAATTTGGCCTCCTTGGCCACAGTAATTAGGCGCCCCATCAGAATGGCAACTGGAATGTGATTACCTATGGCCCAACGAAAATACCTATCTAATAAAAGAAGTTGAGGAGAAATAAAATCGCCCGTTCTCAACAATTTTACTTTTAGCATATTATAAATTACATTGAAATAATTGTTTTGGTTCAAAATAGTATAGTAAATTCTTAGACGCTTTTGGATGAATCGCACCAATGGGCTACGGCCCAATTAGACCATTGGATAAGACTGCCCTGGCCATAGACTTCACAAACATATGAATGAGAAATTACGCTCATCAGTTTCATTAATTACTCCCGTTAGAGCCCGGACCTATTATGATTTTAAAGAATTCTGATGAGTATATTTAAAGGATCCACTTACCTGTGTTAGTCTCATTAATATGCAATAGTGCTTTGAATAAGATCACTTTCCTAGATCGAAAGCAGATCAGATTAATTTAGGTGAATTTCAATGCAAAATTTTGATTTCCACCTAAGGAACTCCCTCTCCCGTTTCCGCATGGGTACGTTTCATCAGATAGACATTCAAACCATACGGATCTTGTTTAACTCCATTAATTTTCATTCATTTCTGGATTTCTGTTCCTTTGAAGTGTGAATCCCCGCAAGCGCTCAAATTATATCACGGCCATTAAATTACCTGAAAAGAACTTGTTCGATGTGCAAGACATAATTTGAGTTCACATTTCCGATCAGAACTCCGTTCATTTCAGAATTTTAATGAAGTTCGTCAGCGGGACGTTCTGCAACCGTGAGTAAAATGATTTGAAAAGCTTTGTAGAATTGTAGAAATTAAAAGAAAGTATTGTTTGGATTCAGATAAAGCGTGAGATCAAAAGTAAGGTGGATGCTATTATTTTGGATTTAAAATACAAATTGATTCCTGAACCAAGAGTTTTCTATGTTTTCTTTGTTTTAATTAGACTGTTGTTTTGGAACAGGCGCGTATTTATTTAACTTTAATTTGTTGGCTGTTAAGCAGAAAAAGAACACGATGAATTTCATTCGGATATTCCTCCTCCTGATGAGCAGTATTTCATGATGTTCTTTCCATAATTTCTTCTTTGCTCTTGTAATTTCTTTTGTAATGTTTGTGTTTTTTGTGAAAATTTAATCTTGGAGAGACGATTTTGAAGTTATACAGTCGAACCATCACCAGGATCAACGTGACATGCTCTCCTTGGAGCTGCAAAAGACAGCAAGATACTTTTGGTAACGTCATGGTCTAAGTTTTTATTCAATCGAAACGGGAATTTTCCCTCATTTAGAAACTGAAACTAAAGAAAATTGCTGATTCTGCAATACTATGGAGACTCATGATACGATAATTATATTTTGAAGGTCTGGGGAAAGTCAAAAGTCAACGCGACTAAGAAGTTTAAGTAAAAGTGTTTTTATCTTTAAATTTAGTGGTGAGAAAAAGAATTAATGTTTAAAAAGGCGGAAAAATCTAATTTATCACATATATGTAATAAAGTAATTTTTTAACTTTCTTTCATTATTTTTAACTATACCTCATTTTTAATTACTTCTACTGCCATCGCAAGAAGAGCACTTCTACTTTCACTTCGAGTCACGAGTCTTTCCGGGAAATCCCCTTTTCTGGGTACTAAAACTTTCAACGCATTCTTAACTGCCCTTTTTAATACCAATATGTAAGCTGACAACAATAGCGCGCCTCTTCGTTCGTTATCTCTTTTATTCTGGTCAAAGATATTCTTAAAATATGATTCCTTTACGTATTGAAATGTAACCTACATTATCTTCCCCGATTCAATAAAGGGAGTTATATTCAACTATCGTTTTTCCCTAATTCCTTAACCCAGATGGTATACACTTCACAGTTAATAATGATGTTACATATATATATATTTAATGATATCAGTTTGATTTCCTTGCTTATCTTATTTCCACAATTCTTAAAAATATTATTTTCAATTATTAGTGGCATATAAATGAATGATATTTACATTTACATTGGAAGGAATGGCAATGTGCATAGAAATAAGCGCATAACTAAAACTGAGCACATTTGTTTTTTTGTTTTTTTCATACATAACAAGCGACTTGAAGATAAGTAAATACCATAATTGAAAATCTTCATAGTATTTTCCAAGAATGCGAGTGGCAACACGAAGGCAAATAATTAAAATGTATATAATATGTTCATTCAACGTGAATGGCACCGCAATGTTAAATATTCTTTGTAAATGTGACTAATTTTTGTACAGTTTCATAGATTATGTGCTTATAAAAGTGCCTGTTACCGTTGAAGGAATTGCTCCAAATTTGAATACAAATCTACAATGTTCGGGTTAATATTACTTATTAAAAATAGCTACTTGTATTGACGTAGACTTGCGTCTCTCCATAAAGGTCTAATGGTGTGTCGGGAAAGGAAAAAATTATGACTCGTTTCGTGGTATTTTTAAACGCTTATAGTTCCGCAACCAAACAACATAGAGAGTTGGTTTTAGTTTCATTTAGCAGAGAAAGGTTGACATTGAAGATTGCAAGAATAATTTTAAAATTTGGAATTACAGTTTAGTCACAGTCGAGCTGCAAATTTGGTGAAAATCACAAGCAATTTTGATGACGTCACAGCGACCGATGCCCGCGCGTGCGCAGACTAAGGCAATTCAGTCATCGATCTGAGGTTCACGCGAAATATTACTCAAGAATAGTTGATTTACGTCGAATTTCGTGGTCAGGTTAAACGCTTATGGCTCCGCAACCAAATAGCATAGAGAGTTAGTTTCATTTAACAGAGAAAGGTAGACACTGAAGATTGCAAAAATAATTTTAGAATTTGGTTTATTCACAGTCGAGTTGTAAAGTTGGTGAAAATCACGAAGAATTTTGATGATGTCATAGCGACCGATGCGTGCGCACGCATCGGTTTTGAGAGGTATATTAGCTGGATTTTAACAGATTAATAAGTAATTCATTCAGATAAATTCATTTAACAGAGAAAGGTCATAAGGCATAGGTTATAGGTCAAAGTCACAGCTACTGCAGTCACAGAAAGTCACAATTGAGTAATCGACTGCCCTTAATTAATTAACAATTGCTGATTTAATTGAGCTGTCCTTTCAGTCGATTTAATTGAGTTGAGTTTGTTTTAGTTTCATTTAACAGAGAAAGGTCATAGAGCATAGGTCAAAGTCACATTTAGCTACTTTAGTCACATAGAACAACTTTAGTCACAATAAGTCACAGTTGAGTAAGGTAAGTAAGTCTATGCCCCTTAATCTGAGCGGTCGTTTCGCAGAGATAGTCTCCCATCGATTTTTTTTTTTTTCAATTATCCAGTTCATATAGACACAGACATACAGACTATATTCCAAAAGTTCCTTTTTGCGTACAAGTAACTCAGTTGTGTCTAAAAGTCGAAATTCATCAAAATCCTGAGATCAAATGCGTTCACTATTGCAATGCATTCTTTTTGTACGCTCTATGTACGAGAAAGTAAGAAGAAAATTCATAATTATTTCTTTTTAATTCCCCCAAAATAGTCCACGTGCTACTTCAGAACGGGACGCAACTATAAGTAAACTTTAAATTTCACTTTGGTAATGTTTATTTATTAGTCAAATTTATTGGTGTTTGTATCATTTCACATAAAGCAATCCGCATATTTAAAAATTTATAAGGATTTAAATTCACTAACAAACAATTCACATTCTTAAAACATTACATGCAGTCCAAGCGATAAAAAAATCAGGAAAAATAAGATTTCTGCGGTTCGCAAGTTTCAAACGGGAACACCGAAACAAAAATTTAAATCAACGAAAATAAATCACGAAAATTTCTGTAAAACACTAGAAGATTTTTCTTTGCTACATTCCATTCTATTCTCTAAAAGGGAGGAAAAACTATGCTTCCCAGCGGTATTTCCTTCTGACAGGTTTTCAAGGAATGACTTCGTGAGCATCATTTTGTAACAAAAGATAGAGAAATCGATCTGTTTTAGAGCAGTGATATTCTTTACGCAAATCAGGGTCTTAAATGAGCTGGAAACGTGAGCCGTTTCAAGGAAGAACGGAAAATCGTCTGTTGATTATGCATTCGAATATTTTGCAGGCAACCAGAGAGGCTTTTCTTTCTTTCTTTCAATGAATATTGCGCGGTTTAAATATTTAAAGCCTGTGATATGGTTTGAAACAAGCTGAGCAATAAAGCAATAAATGGTGTTGTTCGTCTTGCAAAAATATTAAAGCGATGGTTACCTAATGTTTCATA
>BGPR01007183.1:55384-73276 GCA_013235015.1 Araneus ventricosus | reverse complement strand
GAAGATCATATTTTTATCTTTTTCTATTTTTTGCGAAATAAAAAAAAATCTTTTTTGATCTGCGTTCCGCGTTTGCAGTAAGAAAAAAAATACATATGTGACTTATTATCTTGAAATCCGTCGTTTCCACAAGGGCATGCTCTTCAATACTAATTTGCTAGTAAAGCAAGGGAGAAAAACGATATTCATTTAACAGGTAAAGAAAAGTTTTGCAACTTTATTTAAATTCTTATAAAATGGAAAAAGAGGAGCCTTTCATTGAGTACATTCATGAAAGAATATTAAGCAATGATGATAGAACCTCCGAAATGAAATGCAAAGAAGAAAAATAGTAATTTTCTTGTAAGCTAATCATGTTGACATTTCAATAAAACCATAAACGGACTATTTTTTGTATTAAATTTTCGTGATTGGAGAAAACTGGGAACTTAACTTCAATTGCAGTTTAGAGAAAAATTCATAACGCTTATGAATATCTATTATCATCATAGAATGGAATTTTTATAGAAAATTTCAAGAGATTGAAGCTTTTTAATGCATCATTTAGTAATCTACTGCAACAAGCAGATCATAGCTTTAAGCATGCTTAAAAAAATGCAACATTAATAAAACTATTACTCCAGAGAATAATCTGTAAAATCTGTTTAACTATCGGTAACGACGTCCTTAAGTCGAAAACACAAAATTTGAAATATCTCTCGGTGATTCTGTTAAGAAGATTATATTCATAAAATCTAAAAGTGTGTTGCCATTAGAAATTTTGAAGATAGTACATATGCAGAAAATCCCTTATAATTTTTTAAACAGAAAATTCCTTTAGTTGACGACTTTTTTGTCCTTTTGATGATCTTCATAAATCCAATAAACGATTAACTATAGCAGAATAATCCTAAATTGTCAGTGTTTTTGCTTCGACTGCGTCTTATTACTATAATAATAACTTAATATGAGTTCCTATCTACTCTTATGACATTTGCGCCGTTTCTTTCCTTCGGATGGAACTTCTAAAATGACTCATAAATGTACTGTTTAGAGGAGAATATATGAACTGAATGTAAAAATGAAGTTTGATGAAATGTGATTTTGTGGATGAGTTTCGAATACTGATATATGCTGCTCCAAATATATTCTAAAATTTGGATGTTATTGAAGCGACTAAAAAATAACATTCCTAAGTATATTTGTAGAAATGCGAAAAAAATCTACCAGTATTTCTGTAGAAAGTTTTTTATATAAATTTTTTATTTTGCTTCAAACTTCAACACGCTAATACCCAAATGACGTCTTTCTTATTAAAGTCCTGAATTTAATATTCGGGCTGGTAATTACAAATAAAGTCTATGTCATAATGTTGATGATGTTGAATTCACAGCATTTGCAACTCAAGAGTTAAATTATTACATTTTATTCACAAAATCTTGTATGTTTTTGAAAAATTTTTTTGAGTGACCGTTTACAAATGTTTTAAAGTGCTATAAATTTGTTCAAAATTTTATAATTACATGTATAAAATTCATGTAAAATTTGATTAACTCTATGCGTTTTAATATTCACAGTAGCAGGTCTTAATTACCATAAAATTGTATATACTTGTGGAAGAGGTTTCTCTTCTCTCTAATATGGTTACACAGAAATTCTTTGCTTTGGATCTCTTTCGGGTTTCCGTTCGGTGCAGCATTGCGCCGGGCATCGGACCTGGGTGCGAAAATTGTAGGGGAAGGTGGTGTACCTAGGTCCCATTTTTACTTTTTAATTTGATAATTACTAAAAGAAAGGTAACAAAACAATTTTTCTTTCATATTTTAGGCCTTTATACACAACATATATTTTTTTGTATATTTTTTAAAAAGTATTTCAGTGCATTATTTACAATTTTAAAAAAAATCGCAAATAGGACCAAGATACACCATGGGTAGTGTACCTTGGACCAGCTATTTCTAGATTTAAAAGTTCTAACCGAATAGTTTGAACATAAACATTTATTGGTATTTTAGCTACAGAAAAATGTTAATGAGCACTTTTACTTAATGAGGTCTTAGATTAGACCGAATATAAAATTATTACATCAACAGTTTCATTCCTATGAGTAGGCGTAACCAACATTGTAATTAGACAAGTCATTTCCAAATGTTAATTTCCGAAGCTGTCTTTCAAATCCTCCAGTCAACACGGGATGTGGTAACTTCCACATTACATCACATTTTTCCACAACATAAGTGGTAGACCGTGTACTGGTCATGCACCAAGGTACACCACTTGGGCATGGTCCAAGGTACAACACTTGGCCATTTCATGGAAAATGGCTGACTACTAAATTGAGGTTAGACTTAACATAATTTCTAACACATGTTATTATAGCTAAAACTGCGCTTTATAAATTAGACATTTTACTATAAAGTAATTGATGTATGTTTAGGAACTATTAACACAAAATTCAACAGGAAGAAAATTACTTTTGATGGGTCAATTTCCTTTTTCAGGATTCATTCATTCAAATGAGCACCTTGACAAATAAGTTCAGGTACACTGGGACCTCTGCTGGCAAATACATATAACATTTTCTATACATCTATACAGATGGCGCTAAAATCGGTATAGGTTCAAGGTACACTTATGTCCAAGGTACACCACCTTCCCCTACATTACCTCAAATGAACAGAAGAGGCAAATTTTATGAACAAGTTATAGAATTACTCTAACATTTAACTCAATATAACGTATAAATATTGCATTACATATTGATTAAAGAAAAATAGTAACCCAGAGGATACTATACTGTATCTATTATTTTTATTATTGAGTGAAATTAAATTTGAAATACGCGAAGCATTTCTGTAAAAATTTCAGAAGAATAATGTATGATATGGCAAAGGAGTTACACATAGTGGTAGTTTTAAAATCTTAGAATAATTGCAAATCAAATGCGAATGCCATAAATTCAGAGAAATTTTTAACATTCTGCTGGTTCTTTATTCTTCCTTGAATTAGAGACATTTTGTTTATCAATGTATATTATATCATTACTTATTGAGAAGATTTTTTTTATGTTTGACTTATTGTTGTATTTATGTGTGTTTGAAATGAAATGAAATGAAAAGGCTCATTTTTTGTGATTTTTTATTAAAGTTAGTTTGTAATGCATTTTCAATTCATAATTATTCTGAATGAGTAGTAATAATTACAGTTAAAAAGTAAGAATTATTTTTCGCATTTTTTCTGTGGCAAATAAACATTCTTAGTTCCTTTGAATGATAATGATCTAGAATGAAACGAAATATACATCATAAATATCAGTTTTAAATAAATGCATAAATATTTTTATATTGATATGATCGGTAGATTAAAGTTTTTTTAACAGTTGATAAAAAATAATTCTTAATTATTAAAATTTGTAATTATTTTGTATCAACATATGTTCTATTGATATTTGTGAATGAATATTTTGCTTTCCGTACGAATAAATTTTCAGATACCATAGTTTTATAATAAAAACCAGCATATTATAAATCACAGTGTTTTGTTAAATCCTCGTTTTGGTACAAGAATGGTACAGATATATTTTTTCATTAAAAAATTCTCTTAAAGCTATCGCAAAGTGTACTTTTATCGGAAGTTGAATGCCAGTAAACGCCAACCTTTAAAAACGTTCCTACAAAATGTGTGACGTCATGAATTAGCTGTCGGGCCTGATTACTAAAAGTCACTGTAGAGGCTGCTGCTTTTGCTTGAGATGGATGCAATATCTACATGCATTGATGAGATGACAGGATATGGTAGACAAATGTCATACAGGGTGATTAAAACGATTTAAAGCTAGTTATATGTTATTCCTACTTAATGACTGCAGTACTAGCAAGTTATTTTCATTTGCGAACAGAGAGCTGTACTAAACTTTGCGCAAAGGAAAATAACTAGCTGGTACAACATCTTCACCACACATTTAAAAAAGGTTAAAGAAGATTTTTAAAACTGTTTTTCTTGGAATTTCGAGAAATGTTTTCAAAAAATTCCCTTAAAAGGAAAAATTTTGATTAGCATGAAAGAAATCTAACATTCTTTAGCAATTTCATAAAATTTATTTCAAACAGCTTTTAAATTCAATATAAAAATGGTGATATTATGTTACAATTAGCATTAAAAATGTATTCTCTTTTGTCAGAGATGTTGCTAAAAACATGTTAAAAAGAAAGTAATAAATAAATAAGAATGAAAATTAAATTAAAAATTCTCAAAAGGATGTTTTCTTATAGAAAAAACAAAACGAGTTTACCCAACGAAACCCAATTTTTATCCACTAGACTCTGTATCATAAACAATACAAATTAGAATGAATCAAAACGACAAATTTATTATTCTCACAACTTTTTTTTTCTTTTGTTGTAACTATCAAAGCTTTCGCATTCCTTGGGGTAACTATCGAGATAAATACTCTATAGAAAAGTGAAAAAAAAAATTCCACAGCCTAGTGTTCATTCGGAGATCATTATGTTTGAAAAATGGCGCAGAACTCCATTCATGTAAGTGTCTTTAGAAATTTTCATCAAGACATAAAAAGCTCTTTGAGCTTTTAGTTTAGAATTGAAAAATGCTGAGCAATTTTTACTAAATGTTCCCCAGTCTCAAAGAAATGAGAATCTTGGATTAGTATTTTATTTTATTGTGTTTTCTGTGTGTTTTTCGAGATTTTCTGTAATGTGATGCTGTACTTACTCCCTGAATTAAAACATTTAGAATTCTTTTACTTTCTTGCATTTATACGAAGTATTATACATAAAGAGAGTGTTGTAATCATCAAAGGATTCAACCTGGGGACTTTGAAGAATTCTCCATGTTAATCCACCACTCACGATCTCTCCACTACACTGAAATGGCGTGGTGTTACTCCACAACATTCCATATTTATTCCCGTCTATTTAGGTAAGTCTTGCACCGCCGATCCATCGAAACCACAAACCAATCTGCTACAGGTCACTCCGATCCCCTACTGCACATACTCCCCCTCGCCAACTCCAATTCTCATCGGTGTTTCTGCACGGACGACAGGAATTGGCGGTGAGCAGTCTATTTTAAGTGGAGATGAATGTTTGTGAATGTTCAGCCCAAGACTTCATCGCAGACTTCTAAGCGGATGTCCAAAATCACAGAAGTTAAAGTCAAGGTTTTTAATGTATGTAAAAAACCAGATAACTCGTCCAATGGGATTCAGGCACAAACTATAAAATTGTTGAGAAAGTTTATCACATATTATTGCAGAGTATTTAAATTTTCTGCAGATTCAGCAAAGATTACATTTTTCAATTTCATAACGACATGAATAACAGGTAAACTTAAAAGATCAAAATAAAAATGAATGCTCTGGAACACAAGTAAACGCAGATTTTCTCTTCCACAGAAAATATTATTGAACTAATCAAGCTTGGTGCGCTAATGTAACATATTTTAGGTACATTTTTTAGGTACTCGGGCCCATTGTTCTAGTAAACATTCAAACTCACGCTGAAACAGCCAGAAGGCAGAATTACCCTCGTGTACTTAATAATAATCGAAAGCACATTCCAGAACAATTAATTTAAAATGATAATAGAGACCACGAAGCATTATTTAATCTAATTATCTTTATTTACATAGCGAGAGGTGCACGAAAATCTATCAAATAAAATCTGAAAAATTACAAGGAGAGACACACGAAGACTATTTTAGGGAGGTCCAAGTAATTTAGATCCGCGGTCAAATGACGAAGACGAGAAGACACCTGAGTTCTATAAATAATAAATACTAATTCATAAGTGTCGAAGCGCAGAAAAATCTTGATGTTGAGGATTTTATTAGACGTTCCTATGAATATATACAAAAATAACTTATTACGGAATAGTATAACAAAATTTCCTGTTTGGATTCAAGATTTCAAATGGTCTTCAGTTTGAAGTTCTTACTTTTTTAAAAAAAAGAATTACTTACCGAGAAGACAACAATGACTAAAAAATTACAGTTTATTTTGAAGTTTAAAATATTTCTGGTTATCTTTTTTGTGATAAAGGAACATTTCATTTAAATGGACATGATTATTTTACAAAAAAATATTTTTCTAATTAAACAGGTATTTTAAAGCCTTTCTGAATTGAATTTCAATTTTTTTAATATATGCCGGAAAAAATTAATCTCTTATCCTTTTTAAGTATAAGATTATCATTCTTGGTAAATTAATAGATTCTTAATAAGTTTTTTATTCTTTTTCATTAATTTTATTATTCGAGTTAACATTATATTCATTTGAGAAATATCTTTTATTCCTTATCCTTTTCCTTCATTTTTTAATACTGAATCAAAGAAGTTCTAATAAAAATTTGGTTTCATAGAAGATTTCTTTTTAAAGACATCATGTGGAAAAATCCTGAAAGATTTGAAATTTATACTTCTATCTGAAGTACTAAAATATATAATAAATGGTTCCTTTTTATAAGTTAAAATCAACAAAATTAATACGGGGACCAAATTTTAAAAATTGAAGAAGTTCCTGTTTCAAATCGTCTTTTCGGCATTTTGACCGTTTGTCAGCATTTTATTTTTCACGTAGTACGGCCAAACGCATTATCGAATTTTCTTGGAATTTCTATAAATGTTCCTTGAAGTCATAAAAAACGTTGTTCGTGTTAGTACTTATATTTTTGGATTGCGATTCAAAATTTTGTTCGTTTTCATGATTTCAATGCTTGAAGAATTAATGTAAAGTTTATCACCAATAAAAAAATTGAATCATTTGCCCAATACGGATACATTTAATTGTGATTTACTTAATACTGAAAAAAAGCAGACATTTTATAGAAATTTTGTGAATATTGAAAGAAATGGAAACTTATGTAAATAAATCGATTTTAAAAAATGTCTAAAACTTTAGTGTGGACGGAGAACAAAGCATTGTTTTGAGACGCGAGGTCTACTGTTTTGAGAACTACTAGTATAGATTAAGTGTATTGGCATTCAGAACAATGAAGAATTAATTTTCAATTAGTTTATGCCAATATTTTGGAGTGACAAGATCTCATAACGTTTCTTCTTTTTTCTGCAAAAAAAGTGATAATACTAATTTCTATTACTCGCACGTAATAAGCAAATATCCTGCATCTGTGTCTTCGGATTACGATATCCTTCATTTTTAAAATGGATATCTATTAAATACTAATTTGCCAGTAAATCAAGAATGAAACAGTTTTACATTTTAAACGTTAATGAAATCATATGTCACTTTATATAAGTTCTTATAAAAATGTGTGTAGCGTTTCAGTAGGCAGCATGCATAAGAGAATATTAAGCAATGATAATATAAATATTCTGCACTAATAAAGAAATCCAGCAAGAAAGATCAAAAGAAAAAAAATTAAATTTTATCTTTCTCTCGGCAAGCTATTATTCTTAACATTAATGTTAACATTTTTTAACATAATAAAAGAACTATTTTATTTTGTTTTATATTTTAGTGCTTTGAACATACTGCCAATTCCAGCTCATGCTCAGTTTCTACAAAAAATATCAGGCCTCATGAATATTTCTTAGTAGCACAGAATCGTATTTTTGTCAAGAAAATTTCAACATATGTCTTAAATTTGTTTAAAAATCGGAGACGACATTTTTATATCGAAAACTTAAAATGCGAAATATCTCTCGATGTCTACCATAGCCACAATTTTTCTAGATGATATTTTTTCATGAAGATTCTATAATTGAAAACAACAAAAGTGTTGTCGTTTGGACATTTTGAAGATAGCAGAGATTCGCATATGTAGAAAACACCTTGAGAAATTTTTAGACGAAAAAACCTTCAGTAGACGCATTTATTGTATTTTCGATGATTTTTATAATTTCAATATACGATGAATAATGGCAAAATAATCCTACATGGAAAGAGTTTTTTCGTCGATTGTATCTTAAAAATACTGTAATAATATCTAAGTATAAATTTTAACCTACTCATGTAATATGTAATTAGATGCGGTTTCACTAGGCGACGTCATTTGTTTCATCGGGATGGAACTTCTGAGAATGCAATGTAATTGTAATGTTTCGAGGAGAATATATGAAGTGAACATTTATTGAATTTGCGTTTACGAATAGCGATACATTCTGCCCGAAATTGACAATTTAACAAAGCGGCTTTGAAACGTCACCACTATTTATATATATATTTCTTCTAATATAAAATTTTAATTATTATGTGTAATCGGCAAATATATCGGAAACATCCAAATCTATTTTAGGCCCGAATTCGTATATTCGGGCTGTTAATTCCAAATATAGCTAAGACATGACTGATCGACGCTTCTGTGGGTTAACGTAGTGTTTAACCTCTGTGTACTTAACATCGGTACATTGCTATTATTGGGAAAGATGTGGCATTAGAAATTTAATTACAGGGCAAAGTAGGAATTTCCTTATTGATATAATAAGATAATATTGTTTATTGTTACATAATGTCGAATTAAAAAAGAAAAACAATTTTAAGATATAGAATAAATAGGTGAGTAATTTATTATACAACGGAATTTTGGATTTAATGAGGGGTAGTACACTGCCTGTACTAATACTGTAATAATATCTAAGTATAAATTTTAACCTACTCATGTAATATATAATTAGATGCGGTGTCACCAGGCGACGTCATTTGTTTCATCGGGATGGAACTTCTCAATATCGCATGTAATTGTAATGTTTCGAGGAGAATAAATGAAGTGAATGTTGGATTGACATTTGTTGAATTTGAATTTACGAATAGTGATACATGCTGCTCGAAATATTCACCGAAATTGAAAATTTAAGAACGCGCCTTTGAAATGTCATTTCTAAGGATGGTAAATATATAAATAGACGCACTTAAAAGAGATTACCACTATTTATATATAGGTTTTTCTATATAAAATTTTAATTATTACTCATCACTTCCATATCGCAATCCTGATTTTAGGATTTTATTTAAGGTTCGAATTCGTATATTCGGGCTGGTAATTACAAATATAGCCTATGACATATCGACGGTGCTGCGTTAACGTAGTGTTTAATCTGTCTGTTCTTAACATCCGTACATTGCTATTACTGGGAATGTGGCATTAAAATTCAATTACAGGGCGAAATCGGAAGTTCCTTATTATTATTATAAAATAATATTATTTATTGTTACATAATATGGAATTTAAAACGAAAAACAAATTTAAGATATAGAATAAATAGGAGAGTAAGTTATATTATTGAACGAAATTTTGGATTTACTGAAGGGTAATACACCGCCATTCGGACAGGATTCAAACCAGTGTCGTAGAACAGTACGTATTAGGAAGATTAGTTGCTGATTAGTCTTATGTCCGCATTGGGATGGTATTCTTCAATTTATTGGAGTGCCGGGTAACCTTCTTTGTCTTTTCTTGTCATAGTTTTTGACAGAGGTTAGTTGCAGTTTTTTTCTTTATATCCTTGTTTCTTAGAAACCATGTCAAGTTACTTATTTGGCGATCAGTTTTGTTCTGGAAGACTTCAAATTCTTTTCTATGAGTCTTAGCTACAGTGGCTCATATAGGTGAAGCGTAACTAATAAGAGGACGTAGCATAGTTTTGTAAATTAGAAGTCTAATGTTTTGCCAGAGCTGGGATTCGCATCGAATTATGGAGAATAGTTTGGTTCAAGCACATTTTTAGTTTCTCTTCATTTTTTGGAACTGGTTTTTGAAAGTTAGATGTCTATCACGAGTTACGCCAAGGTATACTGTTTCGGTTTTTCTTTTTCTTTTATGCAACTTCAGTAGAGCAGGGAGATTTCTTTTTCATAACATGTAGACTGCTTGATATTTACTGATGTTAATTTGGATTTCAAATTCGATTCGTAATTTTTCAAGTGTTTTTAGCAGCTCACTGAATATTTCTTAGATTATATATTTGGGTGTTGATTGCTAAAAAGAATAGCAATATCGTTTGCAAAGAGGCTGGTGTTAGTTTTTTTGGATTTGTGGGATATGTTTGATTCACAATTTAAGTCTATCTTATATAAAACATGCGCAGCATTTAGTAATTCAGTGTCGAAAAAATAATAGCATATTGTTTGGAGTATCTTGATTCCAGTGTCAAAGAAATCACTTTGCAGATATGCTGACAAATACATAGGCGGCTCGTCCGGTGGGGCAAGGGGGGCAACTGCCCCCTCACTTGCAAAAGTAAAGGGGCTTTGCCCCCCACTTTTCAAAGTTCAAAATTAACGATACATCGAAAAATGGATCGCAAGCTGAAGCTTTGCTGAATAATATCGAAAGTTTCCGATTCATTTTTTGTCTACTTCTGATCCAAAGAGTTTTGGAAGCTACAGATACGCTTTCAAAAGCTTTGCAATCAAAATCGCTAATTTTTTTAACAGTTAAAGAACTGGTTAATACAACAAAAGAATGTTTGCATGAATTCCGACGTGAAAATTTTTTTGAAAAGTTGTGGATATATGTTAACGATATTTGTGAAGCAAAATCGTTTACTTCTCCAAAACTTCCACGCTCTTGAAAGGCGTCTTCGGAAATAGGCGGCAGTTCCTTCAGCATGTCACAAGGTGTTAAATCGTTCTATCAAACGTAAATTGCTTTTCCAGTTATAGATGCTGCTTTAAACACAATAGACGAAAGGCTCAAAGAAAATGAGTTCGATATTTTTCAATCTCTAAAAGATGTAACATGTTCCAATCCATCAAAGATTATAAAAATTGCATCAATTCAAAAAGTTTCTGAAACATATGATCTTGATATGGAAAAAATAAAGGGAGAGATACAAATTTTTCAAAAAATGTACAAAAAAATACATCGACTCTTTGCCAGAAATATCCACGGAGATAACAGAACTGAGGAAAAGATGCAATTTTCTTGTTGAAAAGGAACTCTGTGATATACATATTTCCATACTTGACAAAACTAATCCAAATTCTCCTTGTGATACCTGTCTCAACTGCATCATGTGAGAGAAGTTTTTCATGCTTAAGATCTTTAAAATCATACCTTAGAAATAGTATGTGTCAAGAGAGGATTTCTGCACTTGCTGTTCTGAAGATCGAAAATACTGTAGATATTGACTTTACTAAGGTAATAGAACAATTTGCGAGAAACAAAAAAAAATCGCAGGCTATTTTTCTTCTAATTTATAATACGGATGTATATTGTATAACATTATATCAAATAAATAAATTTATAACTGACCTGTTTTCTCTGTGTTTGGGAGTACGCCGTTTTGTGACGACATCATTAATCGATTCACGAGTTTAAAGAAAGAAGAATTGACTTAATAGGTAAGCGTTTTATATTTTTCTCATGTTATTATTTCATAAGAATTGAAATGGAACTTTGAATTGGAAGGAGGGAGTCTACGTTGGCCATCCGTTCCGATTTTTGAGGCCGTGTTCCGAATTTTTTAGAGAAGGTCATTTAATCAATAATAGCGTTAAAATCCAATAATATAGTCCATTTTACAAAAAAAATCAGCTTTAGGCTCGCCCCACCCACTCACAAACTCGCATCTTTTTTGAACCCCCAATTTTTTGGTGCACCAGCCGCCTATGGACAAATACAATGGCATTAGAAATTCCTAAGGAATAATGAATATCGTGTGAGATAATATTTAAATTCTATACCCCTCTGAGTGCTGAATTATTTTAAACTATTAGCTATCAGGTTAGAAAACTTAACTTTCAAAGTAAACGAATAGATCTTTTTTATATTTAAATAGATCTCTGAAATCTTAAGAATACTCTATCCATGATTGTTTAACTCTTTACTGACGGGGTAACATATTGTATATATTTTCAGCATGGAATCTAACACTTACTAAATATAATTGAGTCCTTTACTCACTTGTGAAATTTTTCCCTCATCGGTACTAATCGTCGCGTTCGTTTTTAATACTTGTCAATCCTGAAAAATAACCAAACATTCGGCACCGGCTTACTTAGTCGTGAAGCAAAAATTATCTAAGCGCCCGAAACCTACCAAGCCGTCATTATAGGGTTAAGAAAATATACGTATAAACACGCTATCTGCTGTGACATTATCCTCTGAAAGAGAATGGCTTAATAAGCTGACTATATAATTAGAAATATTAATTTTAGATTATAAATTTTTTAATTAGAAATCTGCACAAGTGCATCTATCTTAAAGACACAAAATAATACGAATGATAATGATCAATCCTGAATAGGACTTGAAATTGACCGAGATAACTTATCATAAAAAGACACTCTTTTATTCACACCCGCAAGTTTAATGAAGACTTTCAACAGATAATATATCAATTTGTGCTAATCACGATTTTCTGAACGGCTGATATATCAAATAAACGGAAAATATTTTGAACCTGTAAAAATACCAATTCAATTTCGAACCGGCTCTCAAAAGAAAAGTCATTTAAAAATTTCACGAATTTTCATCCTGTTATCTAAAATTTAAATAAAAACTTAATATTATCATTAGCATGCCCAAATTATCTCATAAAATATTGAATCTGGCTATGCAGATACAAGTTTTGATTCAAATACTAAGCATATTATTATTTTTTTTGCAACACATATTTATCTCAATGTAGCATTAAGCTTAATCGTACCCTTATGTGTAATTAAATATTATGTTCAAAATGTATAAAATAAGGAGAAATAGCGAGTATCTACTAGAGCTGACAATGCTCTTATAATCGCTAATAACGGATTTATAAACAATCGCAGCGCCACTCGATAGGAAGCATGGAAAATCGGTGCATATTAACTCAGCCTTCTATTATGAAACTCACAATCAATAAAGAATGGGAATGTCTCTTTGTATTAATTTTATTACAAATTTCTGTACGTTTTTAAAAGTGAATAATGCAGTAAAATACTTTTCTCAGCTTTACTCTTTTCCTTTAGAAAGTGGAAAGTGAGCATCCTAAAATGTTAAAATGTATAGCTTTTACTAGAGTTTTATGAAATATAACGAAGCTGAAGCTTTGTCAAAGACGATGATGTAAGTGTTACTATTTTTTACTTACTAATGACTATTTTATGCCCATGTCAAGTTGCTTAGTCATGCAAACCTCACTAAAGAACTGATTCGTATTCTTTAATTATGCCCCTCTTTATGCTCTCTTTAAAATGTGGTATTTGTTCGCAATATTTTTTTTGTCATGGAATGTGAAAAACATCCGCACATAATGCTTGTATAATGCTATAATTGAATGATAAGAAATTGCGAGCCTACTTTTGACAATTCTGTTAACATTTGATCAGAGTTGTGTTCGAACAGTTAACAGCTGTGTATTCTTTCATGAACATCATACACTAATGTGCAGGATTTTATACTCTCACAGTTTTAAGTTCGTAACATGTATTCTTTCATTTTGTTGATAAGTAAATGGCATAATAAATAATTATTTAAAACTTCGATTGTGATATTTTGACTTTTGTTTTCGCCTAAAGAAATTTTAAAGTTAGAACAGTCGTGACAGGATTAATGAAAAAAAGAAAAATAGTAGGGTAGACCGGGGCTAGTTGGGCATAGGGGCACGTTGGGTCAGTAGGATTATTTTAACTTTTTTCCGATAGATAGCACTGTTACTCCAGCCAAGTATGTGTCATCCCCCCTCCCTTCTTTCCCGTAAAGGTCATTGGGATAGCAGCATCTACTAACGAACTAGCTGACATTTTCAAATTTTTGCCAAGGTGAGAAATTTTCCTTCCTTATAAATAATCTTCTTTTTCTATGTTTTTATATTACAATTTCCATTTTTACAAATAATATTCTGAAAGATAACTGTTCATAGTTACTGTAGGGCATGTTTGTTTAATTAAATACTTTGAAAGTAAATTCGTACACACATCGGAAAAAAAATGGCGACATGAGGTAAGTTGGGCCACTCCGCATGGGGCACGTTCGGCCGGCTGCCCAACTTGCCCCGTAGAATGTTGATCCTGTGGAAATGGCGAGGGAACGTGCCACGTAGTATCGCCAAAGCCTAATTGTAACGAATGAAGTCTTGAAATCAATTCATTTTTGTAACCGTTCTCTCAATTCCATGTATAATTATTTTATATTCAAAGGAAGAAAGTATTGATGATGGTCAAAATTTGCAAATTGAAATCATATCAAATATCCTATTGTTATTAAAAGACAATAATTACGCTAAAATTTTTAAATTGAAATGCATATAGAATTTAAAGTTCAGTTTTAGTAATATTTTTTAAAGATTTTAAAATGTTTTAATTTTGAGATGGAATTGCGCCGAATTAATATATGGCATGTCCATCATGAATAGATGTAATGATTCAATGTTGCTGTGAAATCAAATGATGCTGCTACACTGTTTTTCATAAACTGCGATATATAAATATATCTGAATTTATGGGATATGCGCCAAATTTAAAATGCAAGATAATTGTTAAGAAAATCTAAGCTGATTCCATCTCAATTATAATTGCAAAACAGAATGCGCTGTTATTATTTTACGATGAATTAAAAAATTGTATCTCAGTTATTGATGAGTAAAAATGCACCAGATTTGTATCTATAACCTAACTGTGTTATTTAAATGATTATCAGTATTTATATTATTTTTTGAATTAATATTATTTATATTTCTTTAAATTAATATTATAATTTATATTATTATACTAATATTATTATTATTTATCTGCCTTAAATATAATAATATGGAAGAATTTTTTTCGATAATCATAATATGCTACTTTGTTTCTTTTGCAGGGCTACCTTCTAAGATGGTTCGCCGTTATGTTAGAAAATCGGATAGAGGGAATGCTTCTTCTTAAGCAATGAAAGCTGCTGTTTTAGAAGTGAAACTGTAATGATGAAAATTGTGACGATGAAGTCATTTAATTCTGTTTTCATCATGAAACTTAATAGTTTTGTATTTTCAATCTGCTGGTTTTTTGCTTCACATAATTTTACAATTTTAGAATTTTATGGCTTCATCTAGGAATGGTGCATGAAAGAGATTTTCCTTTAGGATATCTTGTGTTATCGTTCGCAGGAAATGAAAAGTAAAATGTGATAAGATTTTTTTATGTTTCTTCATTTCTACCTTACCAGAATATTAAATAAATGATGTGGCCCAACTTACCCCGTAGTCGGGGCAGGTTGGGCCACGCGACTTGGTATCAGTTTCATCTTTTAAATTAATATTAATAGTTAATATTTTCAAATGTTATTATGGTGAATTCTTCCTGAGGGTACACCGATACTGTTTGCATTAAAAAAAATTTTAAATGTTGAATTGTAATTTTTTAAAAATTCTTAGAAGAAAAAACGGCCCAACTAGTCCCGGTCTACCCTATAGATTTATTTATAAGAAAATCACACTACAGAGAAAACTCCAGTTGCAGAGATAAACACAAAATGTATAACAATCAAACAACACAAGGGACAAAAACTGTAATCAATGAATATTAACTATACTAAAAGAACGGATATGAATATTAAAAGTTGTATACAACCGTCACAAAAATATTAAAAACATGGTTAAAAGTTTTAAATACTAAGCCATAAAAAATATTGCAAACGCATAAATAATTTTAAAGTTGAATACACAATCACAAACAAATTTATAGACAGAATAGGATTTTAAAAGTTGTATACAGGCACATTAAAGGCTTTAAAGCCAACAAAATGTCAATAAACAATGTACGTTGCAAAATGAAACACAAAAGAAAAAGTAAGATACGCGGAAATGAAAAATACCGTAAATATACAAACGCTTTATAAAGCTATAATCGATGTCCTATATGACAACTGAAAATACCAATACTCACCCTTTCTTATTAGAGTTATCAGATCGTAAAGAAGAAGTTTTCAAACGCTACACTCAAGATCACAGGGGCGAAGAGCCAAAACATTAGAAATCTTTCTTAATCGTTTGAGAAACGAGGGTAGTCTGCTGGGGCATTTACAGAGGTTTTACTCAGAGCCAAACTAAAGATCTTTTGACTTTGCGACAGAACAAAACTTCTAGAAAATTCACGAATTGTGGTCTCATCTCTACTAGGATAGGAAATATCGAGAACAACCTTCGAGAGGTCAATTTCTGTTGGAAAAAGTATAAAAAGTAAGCTCTGAAATCAAAAGGGAATCACTTGGAGTTTGGCCAGCAGTGAAGCTGGTAAATTCATATTTAGCGCTATTAAAAGTTCTGTAACTTAAGTGAAATTTTTTTTGTGCTCCATTGCATATTTGTGTTATTAATGTATAAAAATGCAGTTTAATTTTGTTATCTGTGTTGTGATTCGCTTTTCTGGAATATTTGTGAAATAAGGAATCATTTATTTTTTTCCTATTCTGCTAGTTCGACCGCATTCACGCATTCACAGACGATTTTTTGCCACAATATATAATAAACGGCTATCTATTATAAATAACAATAAACAAAATTAATACGAAGAAGCAAGTCTGAGATAAGTTTATGTCACTAGTTTGGAATGTTAAGTTTTAGGATTGTTTTCTTGGTGGCGGGGGAAAATAATTTCTTGGCCTTCCGTTCCTGATTTGTAGTAAGCAAATATACTTAACCTGTGGCTTCGTATTCACAATGGATATCTATTAAATAATAATTTACTAGTAAAGCAAGGATGAAAACTGGTTTTCATTTTAACGACTAATGAAATATTACGTCACTTAATATAAATTCTTAGAAAATAAAGTTCCGTAACATTTCATTAAGCGCATGGATAAGACAAAATTAAGCAATGATAATAGAGTTATTATGTACTAATAAAGAAATACCGAAACAATTGAAAAAAGAAGAAAAAAATAGTAAATTATAGATTTTTCTCCGCAAGCTAATAAACTTAACTTTATTGTTAACATTTCGACAAAAGAATAAATTAACTATTTTATTGTTTTAACTTTTAGTGCTTTGGAGTATACTGGAAATTACATTTCGATTGCAGTTTAAACAAAAATTTACAACGGTCATGAATATATTTTAGCAGAACAGAATAAAAAGTTTGCTATAAAATTTAATATAATAATGTTTTTTGGTGCATCATGTAGAAATCTACTGAAACATATAGATCATAGTTTTAAGAATGCTTTAAAATGTCACATTGATGAAAATACTACTACCGACCTCCAGAAAATAACTGGTAAAATCTAGTTAACTATCGGAGACGAAATTTTCATGTCTAAAACACAATATTGGAAATATCTTTCGATCACTAATCTAGCCAATATTTATATACAGGTTAATTTTTTTCATGAAGGATTCTACTCATGAAATCAATAAGGATGTTGCCATATGGAAATTTTAATGTTAATAGTGCTTTACATATGTAGACAACCTCTTATGAAATTTTTAGATGGAAAAATAATTTAGTAGACGCATTTATTGCCTTTACGATGACTTTTAAATATTTAATATACTATAAATGATGGCAGAATAATCCTATATAGATAGTTTGTTCCCTCGACTGTATCTTAATATTACTATAATAATAATTGAATATAAATTCTAATCTACTGATATGATATATAATTATGTGCTGTGCTAATAGGTGGTGCCTCTTTTTTCTGTACGGAATTTCTGAAACTGGCATATCAGTGTGCTTTTCAGAGGCGAATATATGAAGTGATTTTATGAATGAAGTTTGTTGAATTTTCGTTTTCAAATAGCGATACATTCTGCGCTAAATATTTTCCGAAATTGACAATTTATGAAAGCACCCATTATTTGGCATTTCTATTCATGCTGAATATATAATACGTAGACACGCTTCATTAAGATTACCACATTTTCTATTCAAAAATTTTCTGTATAAATTCTTTTTAAAATAAGCAATGCTATCATATGCATATGCATTTTATCTTTTAATATATAAATATACATTGTATCTTTTTATATATAAACAGC
>BGPR01007183.1:0-45384 GCA_013235015.1 Araneus ventricosus | reverse complement strand
TTTTGTATCAACACATGTTCTATTGATATTTGTGTATGAATATTTTGATTTCCGTGCGAAAAATAATTCAGATACCATAGTTTTATAATAAAAAATGACAGATTATTAATCGCTGTGTTTCGGTAAATCCTCGTTTTGGTACCAGAATGGTGAGTATATATTTTTTCATTAGAAAAATTCTCTTAAAGCTATCGCAAAGTGTACGGCAAGCTGAAGTTGAATGCCAGTAAGCGCCAACCTTTGAAACCGTTCCTCGAAGTTGTATGACATCATTAACTAGCTGTCGGGCCATGTGTGATTACTGAGGGTAAGTAATCAGGTAGAGGACGCTGTTCTTGCTTGAGATCGATTCAATCTCTACATACATTGATGAGATGACAGGATATGGTAGACAAATGACATACAGAGTGATTAAAACGAATTATAGCTAGTTATATGTTATTCCTACTTAATGACTGCAGTACTAGCAAGTTATTTTCATTTGCGAACAGAGAGATGTACCAAACTTTGCGCAAAGGAAAATAGTTAGCTGGTAGAACATCTTCACTACACCTTAAGAAAAGGTTAAAATTTTTCCTGAAATTTCGAGAAAAGTTTTCAAAAAATTCAATTAAAAGGAAATATTTTGATTAGCACGAAAGAAATCTAATATTCTTTAACAATTTCATAAAATTTATTTGAAACTGCTTTTAAATTCAATCTAAAAAACGTGTCATTATGTTACATTTAGCATTAAAAATGTAATATCTTTTGTCAGAGATGTTGCTAAAACATATTGAAAACAAAATAATAAATAAATAAGAATGAAAATTAAATTAAAAATTCTGAAAAGGATGTTTTTTATAGAAATAGCAAAACGAGTTCAAAATTTTAAATCACTAGACTCTGTATCAAAATTAATAAAAATTATAATAAGTCAAAAGGACAAATTTATTTTTCTCACAACTTTTTTCTCTCCTGTTGTAACTATCAAAGCTTTCGCATTTCTTGGGGTAATGATCGAGATATATACTCTCTTGAAAAGTAACAAAAAATTCCACAGTCTAGTGTTCTTTCTGAGAACATTAGGTTTGAAAAATGGCCTCAGAACTCCATTCATTTAAGTGCCTTGAAAAATTTTCATCAAGATAGAAAGACCTCTTAAAGCTTTTAGTTTCGAATTGAAAAATGCTGAACAATTTTTACTAAATCTTCCCCAGTGTCAAAGAAATGAGAATCTTGGCTTAGTATTTCATTTCTTTTTGATATTTGGGTGCTTTTCGGGGTTTTCTGAAATGTGATGCTGTACTTACTCCTTGCATTAAGAAATTTTGAATTCTTTTACTTTTTTACATTTATACGAAGTATATACATAAAGAGAGTGTTGTCATCGTCAAAGGATTCAACCTGGGGACTTTGAAGAATTCTCCATGTGAATCCAAAACTCAAGGCCTCTCCACTCTAAGGAAATGGCGTGGTGTTACTCCACAACATTCCATATTTATTCCCGTTTATTTAGGTAGGTCATGCACCACATCACCATCGAAACCACAAAAAAATCTGCTATAGGTCACTCCGATCCCCTACTGCACATACTCTCCACGCTTTCAAAACGACAACCCCCGCCTGCTCCGATTTCCTGTAAAGTGAGAGAGCCCCACTTCCCTCCCCACGTATCTGCATCGACCGCATTTCAGCATTTATGGCCTGGCAGTACAAATGGAGTTGTTAGATATCCATACTGGCTGGAAATAATAACTTGTGCTCCACGCCGCTCCAAATCTCATCGGTATTTTTGCACGGACGACAGGATTTGGCGTGGAGCAGTCTAATTTTCGTGGAGAGGAGTATTCGTGAATGTTCAGCCCAAGACTTCGTCGCATCCGAAAAACTATTTTCAAAATTTTGTCTGTCTTTGATCACGATTACTCGAAAATGCAAGAAACTATATGGATGAAATCTGGTGTGCTGTTTCTCTAAGAAAATTGTGGATTTCTGTCATATTTCGGGTGAAATCTGTTGATTAGGATTCTGTCAATCTGTCTGTGTGCGTGTGAACACGATAACTCAAAATCGCAGCGAGCTAGAAGGATGAAATTCTACATACGGTTTTATCACTAGAATTGAAGATGTGTTTAAATTTTTGCATCCAACCCGTTCAAAGAAAGCGGACCAAAATGCACACTTGATTCTCATCCCTCTACCGCGAAGGTCAAGACACAATGCGCCTTAACGTATAAACATAAGAGAAACTCGAATTTAGTGGACCGGAAGTTCGTTTAGTTACTGCTATTATTTACATGCCTGTTGCTATTCCTCTCTGTGAAAATTTTAAATGCATTTCTAAAAGTTTTCCACACAAAGGGATAACAATCAGTTACTCAGCAGCGGAGATCGATGGAAGAATGAAAATGGTGGTAAGTTTATTTTGAAAGCCATCAAAATCTGATGCAGTAGTTTCAAATGGTGCCGAAAGGTAGCGCTCTGAAATCGAAGTAGATAGCATAGTAGCTATCTTCTAGTAGATCCTAGAAGATAGCTACTATAAACTCTTCTTTGTAAGTCATCATTGCAATCGCATTCGTATCTGTAGAAAATCTGCATTTTTATCAGCACAGAAATGGCGCATGCCAAGAATTAAATGTTCAGACACCCTCTGTGGTGGGTTCACGGCAATATATATATATATATATATATATATATATATATATAAAAAAAAGAGAAAAAGACTCATCGACTCAAAAACCGAATCTCACAAACCACTGGGGAGGGAAAATAGAAATTTCGCAGGCCATTGCTTCTTCGATAGTAGGTGCTCACTAAGAAAGTTTTTTTCAAAATTATTCTTAGAATTCTATTTAATTAAATATTACCTTCAGTTTATGCGCTTTTCCGCAATAATTGGGAGCATATCATCGCAGAGAAACCATTTTAACATGATCGCAAAGTTAAAAAAATAGCTTTTCAATGATACCGATTTTAGTTCCATGAAACATAGAGTTCAATTTTAAATAATTTTTCAAAATGTTTTCGTACATGATTTGCAAGAATGTTTTTATTGTTGTAAATAAAAATCAAATTAATCTCATCATTTCACAAAAAACTTTTATTATCGCGCTTTTACAATTTTTAGGGTGCGATAGTATAAATTGTTTTCTTGGGAAATTAACTTCAAAACAGAATTTTCACTTTATTATTCATTGCATTGCTGAAATATTTTATCGCGCCTGCTTCAAAATAATACTTTTATATAGCCTGACAGCACATATTTGATTTCAGGTCTGTTTGTTTTTATTGTGTGAGAGGTAAACTGAAATGATTTTCATCGCTTCTAAAGGCGTTTAATCGCCTGCTTTCCTGCCGTTTTAAATTATGAGGCATGAAAACGCTCTCAAATTTTTGTATATTTCACGATGGGTAATTTTGTATTAAAATTTTGGTTAGGCTTAAGAGGTACTGCCTCCAAATTTGAATTTCCTCAAGTAATAACTCATCAAATTTAACATTAGATTTAGCGCAGTTCAGAACTTATGGTAGGAAGCCAGCTTAATGGTAGAGGAAAGAGTCGTGAAGTTGGTGACTGGACTTTATCATCTATATATATAAAAGGAAAATACCATGACTCACTCACTCATCACGAAATCTCTCAAACCATTAGGCCTAAAAATTTGAAATTTTCCACGTGGTTGCTTTTTGGGTAATACGTGCTCATTTAGAGAGAATTTTTCAAAATTTTAATTACTTCAAATTTAACTTAAATGTTAACGTTTTCCGCAATAACTTTGGAGCATACTGTCGCTCAAAAACATTTTAACATCATCTTAAAGTTTAAAAAATTAGCTTTTCAATGTTATCAATTTTATTTCCATGTGACGTACTGTTTAATCTTCTGTTTTCTGGTGTCAATGGCGTAGCTCACGGTACCTCAAGTCACGGTTCTATTTATAGTACTGGGAGGGAGGGGACGGTTAGTGACAAGTTAAGATCAAGGAAGAAATGCTGCCCTGTCATAGTTCACAGCAGTGGCGGCGAATCGGGATAGGGGGCGAGGATGTTCAGTCGCCCCCCACTTATTCAAGGAAAGATTAAATTTTTGTTCCATTTTAGCTCACTGAATCTAGGGATTACAGAAAAGCAATAGTGTTCAGTAAAATTAAATAATTTTTTAATTATTTTTTATTTTATTTTCAACTCCCCTATACTCCCGTGTCATTAAACAGTGGGAAAATTACCTTAAATTTTAACGTTTTCCGCAATAACTTCGAAATAAATTGTCGCGAAAAATAATTTTAACTTCATCTTTTAGTTAAAAAATTTAGCTTAATCAAATTGGTGTCATTACACCAATTTTATATCCATGCAACGTTTAATTTAATTTTAATTAATTTTAAAAAATGTTTCCAAACATAGGGTGACGGAGCAGCGGCTTTGCTCACGAATTCTCAAGGTCACAGTTTTATTTATACCATTGGAGAGGGAGGGGAGAGTTGGTGACGGGTTACTATCTTGGGAGTAGCGCTGCCCAGTCATAATTCACACTAGTGGCGGCGAGTCGGATGGGAGAGGCCGAGGACGGTCATTCGCCCCCTTAATTTTTTAGGGAAAGATTTTTTTCATTTTTTCATTTTTATTTCATTTCATTTATTTTTTTTTTCATTTTAGCTGCCTGAAACTAAGAATTACAAAAAATCAAAAGTGTTCAGGAAACTAACTATTTTTTTAAATTTTATCTTCTATCCCCTATACTCCCGGGTCATTTAGATGTCTATATATTTTTTGCCGCCTCACTTGTTCCACCCAATTTGGCACCCACTGGATCACACGGGGCATCCAGCATGTCCGGCTTTCGCGACCATATTCCAGGTTTATCATTCTAAATAAGAGCGATAGATGAATTGAATGAAAGTTATTTGAAATGCAGTTTTTCAGTTTCCTTAACTGTGCTCCATCATACAGAATTGTACAGCTGGTATTGAATATTTACGTCTTTATATATTTTACTATCTGCCAAATACAAAAAAAAATATTTGCTTTCTTGTTCATTTCCCGAGTTATCTTCGGGTGAAACTGTGGTAGGGAATGCTATTATTAATGTAAAATACAAAAATAAAAGTTAATGTAGACGGGCGAACCAGCTGGTCGCCGAAAGCGGCTAGTGTAAAATAAATGGCTCGATTTTATAATTAAAAATGAACAAAATCAATCCGAAGACAAAACTTTAAATTCGGCATTTTGTTTTTTTTTCGTAAATTAGTGTGTCACGGAGTCACGGCCTAACTCATTGTTTGATTTCCTTTAAATTTGACTTCAACGTTATTTGAAGCCATAGAAAACTATGAACCTGTAAGTATTTTTATTTTTTGTTTCCTTGAAAATATTTAGTCGTTTTTATATTTTTTCAGAGTCAATGGTGAGTTTATCATAATTGACATATTTGAATAATTTCTCAAATATCGAGACATTTAATTGTGCTTTCCTTAATGCTGATTAAAAAAGGAGGCATTTAATAGTAATTTTTTGCATGCTGATAAAATGAAAACACGTGCAAATAATTAATATTAAAAATGTCTAAAAGTTTAAAGATTCCGTCGGAAAATAGATCTTAGGTTTTTTTCTGATATTTACAAAACTATTAAAAGGTCATATTTTTTATTTTCTATTTATTTGAGAAAAAAAATTCTTTTAGTGACATGCGTAACGTGTTTGTAGTAAGAAAATATCGTGCCTTTGTGGCTTATTATCATGAAAGACATCGTTTCCACATGGGCCTGCTATTAAATACTAATTTGCTAGTCAAGCAAGGATGAAAATGATATACATTTAACAGGTAATGAAATGTTATACCACTTTTCTTCAATTCTTATAAAATGAAAATTCTAGCGTTTCATTAAGCGCATTCATAAACGAATATGAAGCAATAGTGATAGAAATATTTTGCATTTATGAAGAAACGCAGAAATGCAATGAAAAAAGAGAAAAATAGTAATTTTTTAAGAAACCTACCAATCTTAAAATTAATGTCGATATTTCAAAAAAAGGAATAAATTAACTATTTAATTTTGATTTAAATTTTAGTGATTGGAGCAAACTGGGAACTCAAGCCCAAGTGAAGTTTAGAGAAAAATTTGAATATCTGTTAGCTGAATAGAATTGAATTTTTCTGAACAATTTCAAGAGAATAAAGATCTTTAATGCATCATGTAGTAATCTACTGCAACACGCAGATCATAGCTTTAAACATGCTTTTAAAATGCAGCATCAATAAAAATTCTACCAGCCCAGAGAATAACCTGTAAAATCTGTTTAACTACTGGAAACGACATTCTTATGTCGAAAACACAAAATTTTAAATATCTCTCGGTGACTATGTTAGGAAGATATTATTCAAGAAATCTAAAAGTGCGTTGCCATTTGAAATTTTAAAGATAGTACAGCTTTACATGTGCAGACAATCCCTTATATTTTTTAAAACGGAAAATTCCTTTCGAAAATGACTTTCTTGCCGTTACGATGACTTTTATAAATCCAATATACGATAAACTATAGCAGAATAATCCTAAATGGAGAGGTTTTTTCCTGGTTTGTGTCTTATTATTACTGTAATAATAACTAAATATAAGGTTTTATCTACACATATGACATATAATTAGCCTCTGTGTCACCAGTTTGCGCCGTTTCTTTCCACCGGATGGAACTTCTGAGAATGTCTCGGAAATGTAATGTTCAGAGGAGAATATATGAGCTGAATGCACGAATTGAGTTTGTTGAACTGTTCCGAATAGTGACTTATGCTTCTCAAAATATATAATAAAATTGGGAATTTATGAAAGCGCCTATGTGTGTGAAATGACATTTCTAAGAATGGTATGTGTTTGTAGAAATGCTTAAAAAGATTCTACCACTATTTCTGTAGAATGATTTTCTATAAAAAATTTGTTTTGGGGGCTAACTTCATCAAATTCATGAATAGTTCTTTAGTTCTTTGAAAGGCTTGAATTTATATGTTCGGGCTGGTAATTACAAATAAAGTCTATTTTATAATGGTATGCTGTTTCATTCACAGCATTTGCGCTACAAAAATTAAATTATTACATTTTAATTACAAAATCTTGTTTGTTTTTAAAGATTTAATTTAAGTGTCGGTTTACAAACGTTTTAATGCGCTATAAACTTGCTTAAAATTTTATAATTACACGCATAAAATTCATGTTAAGTTTGAATGACTGTATGCGTTTTATTATTTACAGCAGCATGTCTAAATTACCATAAAATTAGATCTACTTGTTAAAGAGGTTTCTGTTTTCTTTATTATAGTCACACAGAAATTCTATGCTGTGGATCTCCTTCATGTTTCCGTTTGACGCATCATTACGCCGGGCATCGTCCCTGGGTGTGAAAGTTGTAAATTACCTCAAATGGACAAATTTTACGAACAATATTTATCGAATTAATATAGCATAATAACTCAACATAACATATAAATAATGTATTACACATTGATTAAAGCAAAATAGTAACCCAGAAGTTACTATATTATTTCGAACCTTTTTATTGTAGAGTGAAATTAAATTTGCAAAAGGCGAAGCATTTCTGCAGAAATCTTCAGAAGAAGGTTATATGATGTGGCAGGAACTTTAAACATGGTGGTCGCTTTAAAATCTTATAGTAATTGCAAAACAAATACGAATGCCTTAAATTTAGAGAAACCTTTAGCAATCTGCTGTTGTTTTTATGCTTAGTACGAAAGAAAAGATATTGCGAAGAGAAATGAGGTTACTGTTACGATTTTAGATAGGGATGGTATTTTCAGTAGCCATACTACCTCTTGAGAAACGTTGTGATGGAAAACACTTCACTGAAACTTTGACCATAAAATAAGACATTATAACAGTCGTTGTATACTCTCACGCTATTCGAAGAATAATGGATTGTGAGTCTCAAGCCCTAAAGAACCTGATAAATTTATTGTACCCAGAAGTAGGACTAATTTCATTCATTATCTTCATCTCTTATTAAAAATACTGATAATTAATGTAATACATTGTAATACAGTGCAACTTCGGGAAATCGAACTAACAGGAGGTTCTCTCTTTTCGAAATCAGGATAATTCAGTTAAAAACGCTTGACATACAAAATGCAGCAAGATGTTGGCCACCTGGTAAATGGCTTGGGATGATGGAGATACTGGGAGGCTCATTCACAACATAATTCCCAAAGTTAGCTTGCATCCAATCAACTGGACACGCAACGAAGTTTTATTTTTCACAGGACATGGGCCTTTCCCTTCGTTTCTCCATAGATTCAACCTTGCCGAAACCTCTTTGTGTTCTTGTGGGGGAATCGGCACACCAATCTATTATGCTACGGTTTGCCTCCTCACAACCTCCTACCATATGGCACCACCCAGCCAACAACATCAGCCAATATGGTTCCGAAGAGTAGCCAACAATTCAACGTCAAGAAGGAAGATACATAATTTGCTCCACTTTCTCCAAAGAGAAACCAGTCTTTTCCGTCCAGATCCCAATTAATTGTTTTTTTTCTTTCCTTCAATAGTCTTCTCAGTTGAGTCCAATGCTTTCGTCCGATTCCCACATTCTTGGCTAACATTTTATTAATTAGCAACTTCAGCAACCGAACAAACTCTTCCTCCAGCGATGAGGGAAATTAAATCCAACCAAACTTGAACTTTCCTTCATGCGTCTTCATCACTCCATCCTTTCCTTTGGAGATGGAAGGTCTCGTTTCACCAGTTCAACATTCAACTTCGCCTCCTCTTCAGCCCATCATCCCCTAATGAATTCAGAACAGCTTTGTCGTTCTTTCAGGACTTTCTACCAAGATCCTCCGTGTTTCTCCTTCAAATAGAGTTCCATCAGCCAACTCCTCTTCAAAATCAAACTTTTGAAAATACTGTGCGGCCCATCTCTCTGTTCTTGTGTACATTTTTATGTTATTTTTATTACTGTATTAATCTGTTTTTCATCTTTTTCCTTTCATTTTCTGTTTTTTTTAATGTATTTTTTTCTTTGTATAGTCTTTCAATTGCATTTTTGTTTTTATTATTTTCTAGCTATTTCATGTATAACTGTGTAATTTTGTGTTTTTCAAGGTTTTATTTTCCCATGTTTCCAAAATATTTTTTTTTAATGTATAGCACAATAGCAATCCTTCCTTTGCTCCTGTAAATATTTGTAGACTTGTTGCGTTTTTAATTAGACAGCAGTATAGAGAAATGGCAAGTTTTAAGAGAGGTCACCCCTTCGGGTGTTGTGATTTCTCTTCCACTTCATGACCACGTCACTGCTTAAATAACCATATGGTTATAGTTGCAGGGGCATGGAGTGGTGTTGTGTTGCGTTGTGAGTTTGGATGATCTGTGAAAGAGCACAGAAAGAGTTAGTGGCAACTACCCGCGTACAGTAGACAAGTTGAGGGTAGTAACCTTGAGCTGGAATGACTCACGGTTACTATGAAAACACGCGCTTCACACAGCCTACACTTTTATAATGGCGGGGTTTGCTTTACCTGTTGTCTAGTAAACCCGAGTAGAGTCAGTGTTCGCTTTACTGATCCTGTATGCGTTTTTTCATCGAAGCCTCTCCTTGTTACGTTGTGTAGAGGTAGTAGTCGTGTTGAAGTGTGTGTCGTGTGAATGATTAAATTCTTGTTGAAGTACAGTATCATTGTTTCCACACAACCTTGTGGCGATGGTCAAGATCAACATTTCCAAGACCAGTGATCAGATCGAGACCAAGGAAATTGAAGAAGCCTTTTTGACAGATCTTGTATCACAAGCAGATGCTGTTGTTGCTAACAGCACGATGCGCCACACCGACTGACTAGATGTTTATGTGGCTCAAAATCGCTTCATCAAGGAGGTATATTTTTATCTGTAAAAAGAGGATAAACGATATTATTTTAAATATTATAAAGCGCTTTGTTCATTCTTATGTAACAATTCTATTATTTCTTTGAACTTAGGAATAAACATTAGTTTTGTTTATGATTCGAAATTGTTACTATTTTTCGAAAAATTAAAATTGATGCTTGGATTATCAAAATTCCGAATTCCTGGGGTTCGACTTACCGATTATCCACTATAAGTATTGAATATTGCTTCATTACATTTCATGAAAATATCGTTCCTGCGACAAAATTCATCTAAAAGGAATCTTAGCCAGCGATATGTAATTAAATTATCTTGTATAAATTTGTTTATGTCAAGCACAATTCTAATACATTCTTCGGCAAGAGTCTGATGCCGTACATAAAAAAATTCCCGCAGCAAAACATATGGAACCACTAAGCGCCGTACGGCATTTCGTGGCAACATTCTACAATCGCATATCCCATACGACCAACTGAGTGTAGAAGTAGCTTTCCTGTGTAAGTGTTTACATCTATAAAATATGTTAGGGATCTGACATACGAAAATTTTATATAACAGGAATGTTATGCTGTTCTATGACAAGCGCATTCTTTTCCATGTTGTAAATTTTGAAATGAATTTGAAAATTAAATTGGTGTCGTTTATTTGACGTGCATTCTCTTGAAAAATTAACCTAGATTGATAAACTTAATTTCTCAAGAAATAAGTGATCCGCGTAATGCTGATGAAAACAATACACAGGACGTGGCTAACTACTCGTAACCATAACATAAGAGAAAGAAAAACAATACTTAAAATACTGAACGCACGTACAGGGTGTCCAGAAAAGGACTCCCTTATTTCAAAATTAAATATCTCGAAAACAAAGATCGATAGAGGAATGCAGTAAACGGTATGTTTATTGTGAAAGCTGTAAGAATTTTATACAGCAGTTTGAAATAATAGTTACAAAAGCTGCTAACAGATGGCGCTGTACGCTGTACAGCTCATATCAGCATACATAAATGAAATAATCGTATGAAAACATTCTTTGCAAAAAATCACATCACAATGTTTTCAAAATGTTCACCACTGGCATAATAGAGGTGGCGCAAACGAAGAATGAAATTTGCCATCACATTTCGTACTGTCTCAACAGAAATGGATTCACATGCCACACAGATCGCCGATTCAAGCTCGTCTAGCGTGGCGGGATGCTTCGGGTAGACAATGTCTTTCAATGTGCCCACAAAAAATAGTCACAGGGAGTCAAATCCGGCGAATATGGAGTCCAATCCATGCCTGCACCAGTAAATTTGGGATATTCCAAAGCAATGACTCGATTCCCGAAGTATTCATCAAGAAAGCGAAACACTTGTTCGGTACGATGTGGTCGGGCTCCATCTTGCATAAACCATTCAGTACGTGGTCGATCCTCTAACACTTGCTGTGTGGCGACAAATTGTTCCAAAATTGCAACGTAACGTTCACTAGTGACCGTTTCTCGAATGAAAAAAGGGCCAATAATGCCTCTGCTGCATACTGCAGCCCACACAGTAACTTTAGGAGAATACAGGGGTTTCGCTTCACACCAATATGGATTTTCGGAACGCCAAAATCGCCAGTTCTGTTTATTCACGATTCCATTCAGGTGGAGGTGTGCTTCATCTGTAAACCAGATGCAGCCAACATCAAATCCTTCACTATCAATCATTGTGAGCATCTGATTAGCTCACCCATCTTAGCATCTGTTGCACAGCTCGTACGGGTATGGCCTGGTGAGTTTGAATTTTGAATGGAAACATGTGTAGGCTCTTTCTCAGTATTTTCTGCGTGCTGGAACGCTTCAAACCAGTCTCAGATGCAATTCTACGGACGGATGACATTGGATTTTGCTGAATAATTCCAGAAACTGTGGCGACATTTTCAGGCGTAATTGCAGTTTGCTGGCGGCCAACATTCCCCATTAGATCATCAGTTACGCTGTCTGTTCGTTGAAATTTGGCGAAGAGCGTACGAATGGTTTTCGCATCGGGTCCTTTTGGAACATTAAATCGTGCTTGAAAACTGAGCCTTGTTGCCGTAGGACTCTCTTTTATCCTGTGGTACTCTAGCACCAGAAAAACGCGTTGTTCAATGGAGTAAAGGTTTTAATCTCTTCCTTCGGTACGCTAACCTCCTTTCACGCTTCAATAGTGGAACTGATCGCTCTGGGCTTCCGATCACTATTTATACTAGGCATTACGTATGGTGATTACAGCGCCATCTATTTGCAGCTTTTGTAACTATTATTTCAAACTGCTGTATAAAATTCTTACAGCTTTCACAATAAACATACCGTTTACTGCATTCCTCTATCGATCTTTGTTTTCGAGATATTTAATTTTGAAATCAGGGAGTCCTTTTCTGGACACCCTGTATCATCTTGCTATTCTCACACAAAAACTACAAACTAGAATTACCTTTATATAAGTGCGGCTACTAAGAAAAACTACATCTTCTTCAATGACACGCTAATTCGGATCGTTTAGTGATCCTTTAACAATTGCAATACTTTGATATCACATTCAAAGTGATATGAGAATGAAAATTCCCTCATGACCGCAAACGGTACATCACCCCTTACTCGTTGCACAATTTTGAAAAAATTTGTTCAAAAATCATTGATTGTTTTTATTGGTGGCTTTATAAAATACTAAATCGAATAATATAAAAACAATATATTTTTTTAATTTAAAGGCTTTTTAAAGATAGAAAATTGTTAATTAACTTACCTTTTTTCACCTTATATTTGGCTTTCTTCGCACCTTTCAAAACATAATCTAACGGAAAAATTTTTAAAAAATATTGTGCATCATCAAATTACAAGCATAGTACTGCCATCTATGAAGCAACTGTGTAAATGAAAATTATTCCGGTTATATAAAAATTGGAATTTTAATGGCTTTTATCGTAAAAGCGTAGCCCGTGTGAGATACGGGCGCGACAAAATTTTATCGAATTGGCCCTCTGTATGAGAGACGGGCACGACGATTAACCCTCTCACATCGAGCGAGGCGGTCCAGAGGGTCTAAAAGTTTCCGCCTAACAGCGGCAAACGCCGGTCTGAGGCGGTTGGTTTCTTTTGAGGGGAGGTGAGGTTCTGAGATAGCTTAGGAGATGAGCGCAGTAGGGGATCCAATTATTCTTACCAACTACAGCCCATTTCCCTTCGTCTTAAGGGAAGGTTATAGCAGATTGTGGCGTTGTGGGATAAATGACCACCCAGGTTAGGAGAGTCCAATTAATGCCGCTTCCTCCCAAAATCCCCCAGTTTTAAAGGTTCTAGAAGAAAAAAGTCTCCTTGGGATTAAAGGGTTAAACAACAATTTAAAAAAATGCAATTCAAATAATCACTGTTTGAATAAGCCCAAATGTGCTTATTGGAATTGCACAAATAAGGATTATTTTATAAAAATAATATACTCAGATACTTGTAGAATATTTTTTAATTCATTTGCTTTACTTGTAATTATTATTATATATAATCATAAAAAGGGTTCTTTTTCAGACTCCGGACACATCACTAAATTACCAACTTAGTGGTTGCAAAAAAAAGAGGTAAGGGACTTAAGGGTAGTAAGGCCTCACTTATTTCAAACTAAAATTTCATAGTTGCGGTAAATTTGGAAATATGAAATAGAAAGTATTTACAAGTGCAATTTATCCTCCTTAAGTTTCAGTTTCAAGATCAGTTTTTAAAACCAACTTTTTTTAAGGTAATATGACCAGTATAGTTGATTCGGCTCATCAATTCACAGACATGTCTGCTGAATTTTATTTTAGTGAAAATAGGTCGTAATTGATAAAAAGAGACAAATACGTTATTTTTATGACCGAAGCTTATTGAATTTTGATAGAAATTATTCAAATGCAATAAAACCCAGAACTCGAAAATATTGAAATATTCCAAAAATGTGGACAGGAGTTGAAAAGGCTAAAATTTTGAAACCATGACCTGAAATCCTCCCCCCCCCCATCAAAAAATCGGATTTAACTCTCATGGTTACTGAAAAGTCGATATCGTGGCAAAAAAAGGGATTTGTTTTGCTCCGTATTCGCAAGTCCCACACTTAATTCATGGATACATTACTCACAAACCGAACACATGCATAACCACAAAATCATCCGGTTCTTAAGGAAAACAACACCTGCTTGCTATCGTCACAATCTTGTTTTTCTTGATATTCTGGCCTTGCTTTAAAACGTCTCCTCCGGCTTTTGTAAAATGATAACTCATGACCATTTTATTTACTTTAATACCTGCCAAGGAATCATCTACCTCTTTTGCCTACTTCCGAAGGTCGAACGAAGAACTCTTTCAGCCAATATCTTCAAGAATCGTTGCTGGCGAATACAATTTCGATGCGATTATCTTTACAATAGCTGAAAACGCTTATCTTGATCACGAATGATGTGATACTGTTGTCGCTGTTGTTTGTTGTCGCTTGTTCTCTTGTCTACTTCTTAAAACTGCAGTTTTGGCTTTTCAAAACATAATTCGGATTGAATATTTAAAGAGCGCTTTTGTGAACATTTAAATATTAATACTTAGTTTTAATTCTCTGTAAAACTAATTCGTTCTATAGAAAGTTCTATGTCTGAAAATGTTACAAGAAAAGGCGAAATGGAGCTTTATGGACTTTCATCGAAGATCCGTCGTGCATTGGGACTGTTGGACGTTGAATAACACGTAGGGGATCAAACGTCTACCGGTGGTGTGATGCGGAAGTTTGATGGGGGTTCCAGCTAAGGTGCCATCCTCGTCATCTGACCTAGGTTCAAGATGACGAAGTCCATCCGAACACAGCCCACGGGTTGATTCAGAAAGGGACCTCAATAAAACTAATCTAAGCTAAGCAATTTATGGACGTCATAGCTTTGCATTTGGCATTGCAAGTTTTAAAAATTCAAATACTTATTGATCATTCATTTCATTATTAAACATTATCTTTTACGGCGCTGCTACATAAGAATGTTTCAGCAACATAGAATAAAATTTTAATTCTAATTGCGCTTCATGGAAAAAAGCACTATTTCAGTATTTTCAGCCCAGTGTCCAAAAAATAACAAAAGAAAGTCAAAATTGTCCTCTAGTGCATTACTGTTCGCAACTTTCAAAATCTGGCGGAGAATCACAGACATTGCAGCAAATTTGAATTTTTCTTAGTGGACTCAGAGAGTGTCATTGCAAAACGTAATTACTAAGTCTAAATACGGCGCAGAAAGAAAAGCTTGTAAATTTTAGAATATGTTGATAGGCAGGTACAATTACTTGCGCTTATTTTGTGGCATATTAATTTTCATAATTTTGAAAAAGAGAAAGAGCATTTTCTGCTGATTCCATATTTGTTTATGTGCCTTAGATGAATTTAAATTCAAAAATGAAAAAAAACTGAAATATTAAAATTTAATCTGTTTTATTAAGCGATTGTTATTGTATAATTCGTTAAAAAGAAGTAATTAATATAATAATCATTGTTTACATGCTGTGTGGTGCACGAAAAATATATAAAATATAATAGGAGAATACCGAATTGGAAAAATGTCTCAAAAAAGGGGATTCCGTTTATGGTTCTCATGAATACTCGCAAGGATATTTTGTAACAAAATAATACATAAAAACTGCTTTTGGATTGAAAATTTCGAATGCCATTTAATTTCAAGTTATTACTCTTTTTTTTAAAAAATATTTCTTACAGAGAATGCAGAAATGCTTGAGAAATTACAAATGATTTTGGAAGTATTAAATATTTGTGTATACATTTTTAATATTTTTTTAGAAGAAACATTTTATTTAATTGGATCAATGTTATTTAACAAAAAAATTCTGTTAGGAATTAAATCGCTCTTCTTTTGCTCTCAGTACTGAATTTCAAACGTTTAAGAACGTTCGAAAAAACCCTTTTGATCCATTCCTGAATTTTTAAGTACGATTTCATTATAATGTTCTTAAATTACATTTAGGTGCCTCATAATTTTTATTTATTCCTTTATTAATTTTATCATGTCAGCCAACTTTGTATTTTGTTGATAAATGACTTTTATTCTGTGTTCTTTGATTTAATTTATTTTTTATATTCAATCAAAAGAATTCCATTAGAAATATTCGATTAATAGTGATATTACTTTTCTAAGACAAATGTGAAATACTTTTGCACGATTTAAAATTTCTACTACTTCCTGAAGTAGTAAATTATTGGTAGGAAGTAGTAAAGTTGTTTCACTCGCATTCAAATCATATTGCTAATCTTATAAAAAAAACAGAATTTTGAGAGCTGAATGAAGACTCATTACGACTCCAGAGTAACTGACCACCATTCTAAGGAGTGAAGCCAAGTCTGTATGTAAACCGAAACGACGGAGTGATCTGAGCTTGTAGCCTGAACAGAATTTGGACAGACCTTATACAATTATCAAGAAACTGAACGATGTTGTCTATAGAGATCACCACATTAATAGGCTAACTCTGCATCGGGCTGCTGATGATAGCTCAATGTATTGAGACTGCCGGGATGTGGAGTATTTGAAAAGGGAATCAATGTTACCAAGTTGCAATTTTTTCCCGGACAAGCTAAACTCATGACAACAAAGATAGTTTTAAGAACTTACCAGACTACCCCCTTCTTTCTCGGACGATCAAAAACGATTTAGTCTTTAGACCGGTTTTTTTTATCGTGGGAAGGGATCTCGAGCTTTTATTTTTGTACTTGACAAAGTCGCCGCTCCTGAAAAACTTAACCAATCGTTTTCGACTTAGAAGATATGATCATTCAAAAGGAAAATCAGCAACAGTGCCAAATCTTAATAAATAGGTGAACAGAACGTCAACTGAACCTAAGGTCTGCCGAACGTAAGAATCTGCCATAACTGCTGATTGCAGAAAAACCTTAATTGTAAGAAATAAGAATTAATTCAATTTCATCTGAAATCTGTTTTGTTCTGTGATAAAATCTGGAGAGCTCACTTTTTGAATTTATTTTGTACATTTCTAAATAGCTTACCAAGTTTCAAGTATTTCTTTTTTTACAAATTTTTAGTTAGAAGAATTTAAAGGTGTGCTTATTTTTAAGTGCTTTTGCCCCAGTATCGTATTTTAACTACCAGTATTTTTACTATTAAAAGCGAAATAGTTTATTACCAGTCCTTATTGCGATAATGTCATAGTTGCTTTTCAATATCTTATCCAACTGATCATCGTATTATATATTGATAAGTATTAAATGGAAAAAAAAACATGGATGAAAATAAAGAAGAAAAGGATTTTTGAAGCTTCTGGATCCTAATTTGAAAATCTAATAAACTAGAATTCATTTCCATAATTGAATTTAATTTTATCTGCATATTAAAACTATTGATACAGTTGTTTAGTATTTTCACACATGAGCATTACTACTACTACATTACTATTTTTATTACTTACTATCTGATAATCCAGCTCAGGATACATATTTTTCCATATGCCCTTCTCTAGTTTATTTTTTCAACACATATTGTCATTTTTTTTCTACAGATATATCCTTTGAATCCTATATTGTTAAATTAAAATGTTCAAATTCATTTTTCTAATTACCTTAAAACATTATGGCTTAAATGAAAGCGTGAGAAGTTTGGAGAAAGAACATTTATTTTAAACTTTTGAACAATAAACCGTGTAGTGGTTAATACAACTTTAAAATGGACAATTATACTTCCGATGATTTTAAATTTAAACATGGTAGCATAATATTCTGTTTTTGGAAAGAAAAAGAAAACGGAATGAAAAGCATAAACTACCAAAAATACAAAAAAACTTATGAATTGAACAACGGAATCATATATTTCCTTCTTGACTATGTTTGAATAATAATGGCAAAAATTAAGGCTTAAAATGAAAAATTAGTAAAAAGGAAGAGCTGCTAAATTAGACACGGGAAATATTAATTTTTATTTCTTGTGCGTATTCGTATGATAATAAAGAAAACAGAAAAGAAAAAACAAGCGAATTTTTAACTTAAAATTAAAAAATGAAAATATAATTTAAATTTCAAAAAAAATACAACTTTAGTTTCCATTGGTTCTAGTCCATCACTTTACCAAATTTGATCCCTGTAAGTAAAATGGTCTGGGCATGTAGAAAGAATTAAAAACCGAATATACATACTAATAAAAATTGCTTTTTCACATATATAGATTTATCGATAAGAAAATTACACTACAGAGAAAACTCCAGTTACAGAAAGCAGACACAAAATGAACAACAAAGAAAGAACACAAGACACGCAAAGAACAAAAACTGTAATCAATGAAACCTAAATATGTTTAAAAAAATAATTGGAAAATTAAAAGTTGTATACAGTCGTCTTAAAAGTATTAAAAACATGGTTAAAACTTTTAAATACTGAAAAATAAATAAATATTGCAAACGCATAAATAATTTAAAAGTGAATACACAATCACTAACAAATTTCGAGACACAGTAGGAATTTAAAAGTTGTATACAGGAGCATTAAAGTCTTTTAAACGAACAAAATGTTAATAAATAATATACGCTGCAAAATGAAACACACAAAAAAGGCAAGAAATGCGGATTTAATAAAAAAGAGAAAATACAAACCCTTGAAAACGCTATGAGCTATCGCCTATAATACAACTAAAAATACCAATAGACACCCTTTATTTTTCGGGTTGTTAGATCGCCAAGGAGGGCTTTCCACCCTCTACAGTCAAGATCACAGAGTCGAAAAACCTAAGCAATCCATATCACACATGGGCGAAAACACTAAGCAGTCCAGATCGTTCTTGATCTTTTGAGAAAAGAGGGTAGTCTGCTAGGGCATTTACAGAGATTTTACCCGGAGCCAAGCGAAAGAACTCCGACCTCGGCGACAAAACGAAACTTCTAGATAATTCATGAGTTGTGGTTTCATCTCTACTAGAAGCGAAAATATGGAGAACCTTCGAGAGATTACTACTTGACGTCACTTTCTGTTGAAAATAGTATGAAAAGCAAATTCTGAAATCAAGAGGGAATCACTTGCACTTTGGCCAGCTGTGAAGCTGGTAAATTCATATTTAGCGCTATTAAACGTTCTGTGTCTTAAGTGAAATTTGTAGTGATCTCCTGCATGTTTGAATTATTAATTTTAAAAAAGTGCAGTTTAATTTTGCTATTTTTGCTACGTTCTGCTTTTCTGGAATATTTGTGAAATAAAGATGTGTTTTTTTACTATCCTTTTTATTCGATCGCTTTCATTACACCCACCAGACGATTTTTGCCACAATATATAATAAACGGCTAGATATTATAAGCAACACTAAACAAAATTAATGCGACGAATTAAGTATGCGATAAGTTCATGTCACTATTTTGGAATGGTAATTTCGAGGATCGGGCATTTTTAAAAATGCTTACTCTGATTTGCTTTCCTTGTTTGCAGAAAGCAAATGTACTTAATCTGTGGCTTTATATTATAAGATCCGTCGTATTTAGAACATATATCTATTAAATAGCACTGCTACTAAAGCAAAAATGAAAATTGGTTTTCATTTTAAAGGTTAATGAAATATTACTTCATTTTATATAAATTCTTAGAATATTATGTTATGTAGCATTTCATTAATATTTACCGAAATTGACAAGTTACGAAAGCACCCATTAAATGGCATTTCTAGGTATGCTAAATAAATAATATGTAGAAATGCTTGATTAAGTTTACCAGTTTTTCTATTCAAAAATTTTCAATTTAAAGTTTTTTTAAAAATGAATAATACGCAAATTGAGCCGTTGGTTTTTTTCTTTTTTTTAATATAAAGCTTGAGTTTGAATATTCGGGCTGGTGCCTTAAAATAAGGAGGATAAGTGTAGGATGCGGCAATCGCGCTGTCGGTAAACGTAGTGCTTGAGTTTAGAACTCTGAACCAAGGACCTTCCTGTTTATGATATTACAAAATCAGCATACATTTTTAAATTAGAAGTTTACTGTTTTATGAGAGCTTGGAGTCAGATATAATTACGGGTAATAATTTGATTACAGAACTTTTGAAGTGTATCTTGATTTTTAATTTCTTGTTTAAGCAGTATACAAAGGGAAAGTAATGTAATCGAAAAAAAATTCGAACTCCATATTTTCATGACTCTGCACGATTTAGATCTCCCAGAGTCGGAGAAACAAAATTTTGGAATTATTTCTGTCTATGTGTCTGTACATCAAAAACTATTTCAGCTACAGGGATTTAATTGTTATCTTTACACAAAATGTGTAGGTTCTTCCAAATTTTTGTCAACATCCATCCACGGGAAGTCTGTCCGTAATCTTGTAAACACGAAAACTCAAAAACCTAAATAACTAGATAGATAAAATTTGATACGCAGTTTTACTATCAGAAATGTTTGTCCGCATGAAATTTGAACCAAATCTGTCAAGGTATTGACTGCCTGTCGGTCTGTATAATCGCATACTTGTTAACACGATAACTTCTAAACCTTAAAACCTTCTTCTCTTCTTAGATAAATAAGAATTGGTATGAGGTCTTCTAACATTAATTGTAGATCCGTACCCGATTTTCTTTTCTATCAACCCAATTTTTATTTCAAAAAAGCCTTTAAATTGAATATTCTGTTCCTTCGCCATTGTAAGACTCAAAAGAGAGACGCGAACGATTCGCATGTTCCCCCACCCCTTCGCTAGGGAATCGACGATGTTAATTCCGCTCTATATATTCCCCCACTCCCCACCTGTGTTAGGACGGATACGAGAAAGTTTTTGGATTTAGTTGGAGATTACTCTCGCTGGTTTCGGGTGTAATTTTGGAATTTGAGGTGTCGATCCAGATTTACGCCAAGGTACATAAAAAAAAACTGGTTCATCATAAATTTCATTTTTTCTGTAATTGTACTATTGAGATTGTTATCTAAAATTGTGTCAGGATTTCCTTTAATTCAAATCTAAAGGAGATCCTGACATAATTTTAGATAACAATCCCGACACTTTAAATAATTTCACTACAGTATTTATTGCATTGCTGAAATATTTTATAGCACCTGCCCCAAAGTAATATTTTTTAAAACCTGTCAACTGATATTTGATATATATTTTTATACTGCTTATATATTTCAGTATGTTTGGAAGGCAATCCAACGAAGTTAATTACTCTCTCTATGAGATGTTCATTTAACTACACAAATTTTTAAATGTTCCTAATTGAGAATTAGGAGTTTTTCTGATCAGTCACACAAACATGAAAAAATATAGAATTGCACTCTGGAGAAAGGCAATAAAAATCAACACATGAAAGAGCTTTTGTTGTCGCCATAGCGATCAGTGATGTAGTAGGAAAAATGCGTACCAAGGATGGCTAGATTTTAAGACAGGTGACTCAAACTACAGAGAGAAAAAGATAAAAGAGGGAGTTTGGCTACTGGCCGAGATGTGAGAAAACACGGGAGTGGACGACGAAATGCAAAGAAAGACGTTGCTGTACAAAACTGTTTAATCAAGATTACAATGTTATAAGTACTTAGAATTGAGAATATTTTCATCCCGAGCAACGCCGGGTATACCAGCTGGTGAGCGCATATGCCTCAGAATTCAACTCTGCAAGCTCATCTATTGCTGGAGGATTGTTCCTGAAAGCCGTATTCATCAATGTGCACCACAAGAAAAAAGTCCCACTTTTGACACCATATTAGAGTTTAGTGTGCATGCGAGATGATAATGAAGACATTATTAAGTGCAGACAGTAATTTAATAGACAATGACATTTAAACATAGAAATGCTGTGCATAACATTGAAGACGACTTCACTGAAGAGAGTCAGAGTCAGCTCCGGTTTGGACTGGTTTTCTGTGTGCAGGCGTCCACACCAACGTCATCTATTGTAAATATCTTACAGCAGAGTGTAAGAGTAGGTGAGTTGGGCCTGTTCCAGTAAATGTTGTGTTGCTCGAAGCAATGACTCTATTCTCAAGAATGGAAAAAACCTTTTAGATGTATTTTGGTATTGTTCCATTTTGTGTAAATGAAGAAGTGTCTACTAGATCTTCTAACTCTTGTAGTGTAGCAACAAATTGTTCGAAAACAGCAACATTCCTATCATGTCTCATCTGCTGAATTGTTTGAAACTGATAACTCAATGTTTCAGAGCACTCTTTGAAGGAATTTGCCTACGACGACACCATACAGCTCCACCTGTCGGTGACAATTGTCACTCATTTTTAAACGTCCTCATCAGATTTTTACGACTTTCAAAATAATCAAGTCATTGGTTTTATTTTTCTGTCGATCTCCGTATCCGAGTAATTTAATTTTAAAATGATTGAAAAAGTTGAGTTATCATTTGATAATGTTAAATGAGGAAGACATTTGTTCACACATACTAGCGACCATATTCTATATTTTCTAGTTGAAAATAGCAAATCCCGCCAAAAAAAATTCTAAAATATGTTCTTTGTGGCAGTCATTAAAGGTTAAAATTTTTTTTTCGAACTCGAATTTTACACACAAACGTATTGTTTAATTAATATACAAATAAAACAGAAAAATTTGTGCGTTTATTAATATGAAATAAATTACAATTAAATGTCTCGCCATCGCCAAGTCGACACAAATATTTAAATGTGCCATATTCGCCACTGATGTGGTAAACACTGAAACCCTTAAAACCACCGCAGTATTAAAAGAGAACCAAAAATAAAAATCCCTATCCCATACCTCGATTTTAATTACTTGAAACAACATTCTTACCATATTTGAAGAAAATCGAACATGTGGTGACTGCGTGACAAACAAATTTACAGTGAAACAGACGAAATGCCCAACGGTCCTGTTGAAACAAGACATCACTTAGCTTAATAATAATATATAAAAAGCAGAGTATAATAGAATGCAGTCTCACCATTGAAAATATTTTTTAAACTTTCAATACAATTCTAAAACCGCACTTTTTCCGGATAATGGTTTACGAAGATTCTGTTGTAAAACATGGAAATTAGAAAACCGTGAAATAACTGCTAGAACCTGTCAGAGAGATAATTGATTCTGGATTCTTTTCACGGATGACTATTTTATTGTTGCCTGTTGAGAATGTTTAGAGGCATTACTCATAGGTAGAAACAAATTTCTTTAAAGTGACATTCTTCAGAGGAAATAAAAGGGAAGAATGCTTAGAGAACAGTCTCAATTTTTTAAAATGTTTTCAATTCTGCTTGAAGCTTTTATAACAAGAATGGACCAATCCAAAATTTTCGCAAAACTGACCTAAACATCGTTATGAAATTGAAATATTCTGCGTTTGAATACCATACTGGATCACAAAATGTAAATAGTTCATTTCTAAGTATGCTAAGTATATTTTCTTACATGCTATGTATATTTGTTTAATAGCATTTAAATATACTGTTTAGAGGAGAATATGTGAATTGAATGTACGGATGAAGATTGTTGAATTTCTGTTTTGGAATAGCGATACATGTTGCTTGAAATATTACTGAAAATGACAATTCACGAAAGCGCCCATGAAATGACATTTCCAAGTATGCTAAGTATATGTATTGACATACTGAAAAACAATTTACCACTATTTCTATAGAAACATTTTCTTTATAAAATTTTTATTTTGTCTGGAAATTACTCTTCTTCATGTTCTGTTGGTACTCTCTTATTAAAAGCTTGATTTCATATATTCGAGCTGGTAATTACAAATAAATTATTTGTCATAATGGTGGTGCTATTGGTTAACTCATTGCTAGAGCTCAGGGTTCCTAACTTTCGCATCTTCCTATAAATGGCATTACAAAATCAGTTACAGAGCAAACTCGGAAGTGCCATATTATTATTATAAAATCAGAATGTGTATTGTATACAATTAGAAAAAAAATTTAGAGGATAAAAAAGAACAGAGGAGAGTGAGATAATATTTTGGATTTAATTAAGGGTAATTGCCATCAGTTTCGCACAGGTTTAGTTTAATATAGTTAAATTAATGTCCCGTTTTGAAGCAACACGAGTCCAATTATGGGACAAACATCGGTTAGATGACGAGGACGGCACCCCCTCTCCAAACTTCAGCACCACACCAGCGGTAGGTCGATTGGTCCTCTACGTCTGAATTAACGTGCAACGGGATTCATATACGATGGATCTTCAGTGGAATCGGCTTTCGAACCTGGAACCCTCCAAAACCCAAAGTCTAGACCTCACCCCTCGGCCACCAACGCCAGTTTCGCTCAGGAGTCACGATAGTGTATTTCGGCAGTTCCCCTTGGTAGGGTTAGTTGCTATTATTCTCATTTTCTTGGTGTTATTGGGATTGCATTCTACAATTTCTCGGAATGCCGAGTTGTCGTTTGTCTCTAGTTTTTCGAAGAAATTCTTTAAGAGTTTTTGTGGTAGTGTTTGAATGGGTTTTGTTGTATATCTTTCTGGATATCCTTGTTTCTTTAAAACGATGGCGTGTTTCATATTCGACGCGCAGTTTTGTTCTGCAGGACTTCCAATTCTTTTCTAAGAGTCTTAGCTGTAGTGCCCCATATAGGTGAAGAGTAACTGATAAGAGGACGTAGTATAGTTTTGTAAATTAGAAGCTAAGTGGTTTGCGAGAGCTTGGAGTCTCATCCAGTTAGTGGAAAATAGTTTTGCTTTAGCACTTTTGTAGTTTCTCTTGATTTTGTGGATGTGTTTTGTGAATTTGAGATGTCTATTCAGGTACGCCAAGGTATATTGTTTCATTTACCAGGCTTGCGAAAATAAAAAATATATACCTGAAAAGCTTCTCTGGAGCAAGGAGATTTCTTTTTCCCATGAGAAATATATTGCTTGACAGTTATTGATGTTTATTTGGATTTTACATTGGATTAGCAATTTTTCTCCTGTTTGGTGGTGTTCAGTGACTATCTCTGAGATTACATTTGGGTGTGGAATGGTACAAAAAATGGCAGTGTCATCTGCGACTAAGCTTTTATAAGTTTCTTCGATTTTGGGGATATCGTTGATTTATATAAAAAATGAGATTCATTTAATAATCCAAAGTCGAAGAAATAATTAGTTACGTTGTGGAATATATTTATTCCCGAGCTAAAAAAATCTTTTGAAGGGTACCACAGGAAAAATTCCTAAGGAATAATGAATAATGTGTGAGACAAAAATTAAATTTCATATAATAAGCATTTTAAATAACACACTATTTGCAGTACAAAAATTTAAAATTTAACATATTATTTACAAAAACGAAAGATAATTTATGAATTTCTTTGTTTATTAGATTTAAATCAGAACACTCGGTTAACCAGTGTATTAACTTGCATTATATAAGATATTGAAAATGTTCATTTTAGTAAAAAAATTAAGAAAACTCTTTCTTCTTCTTTTTAAATTATTTTATCGACACTGATCACTTCACACATTTTTTGGAACAGAAATCTTTCAGGACAACTTTTATTCGAAAAGTAAATTTATTTACTTACTCATTTATTGTTTTTGATTGTATTGCTACAAGCAAATTTTACCAAAGAAAAGAATTTAGATTCCATAAAATTGTCGATTACTGCTTTCCTCAACTTTTCATGATTTGTACATTTTACGGAAATACGGTGAACATTAATTACTGTTAAAATCAACTGCTGAAAAACATAAGTTAAAAACTGCAAACAAGACTTCTGAATAAGATTTTGAAATAAAGTTAAATTCTAGATATATTTGAATTCAATTTAAAAAACAATTATTGTTTCGATTATTGTAAAATTAGAAACCGCTTGAGATACATCTGATTTTTTAAAAAACTTTCCTGATGTTGTGCGAGCTCTAATTTTTTGCAGAAAGTTCTATATTGAATTTAGTATATACTAATTATGAAATTAATCAGAATATATTAAATTTGGCTTGTCAACTGATAATTTGAAAACTTCAAGCAGCAAAACATATGGAACCACTAAGCGCTATATGGCATTAATAAAATAAATCTATTTCTGTTCCAAAAATGATTCTTTGAACGCCGATAGTTGATATAACTGTAACTGTATTTCAAAAATCATAATAATTTTTTAATTAGGGCAAAAAGAGAATCTCGTAAAGATTCTTATTCTAATAGTGGTCCTTTTGTCCCCATAAAACCGTGTCAGAAAAATTCAGTTTTTAATGCATACACGGTCGTTTGAGGACTAGCGAAAAGGTACACAAACTTCAAATTCAGCTCGAATTCAGAATACTAGAAATCAGAATTTCTGGGAGGAGGGAGTGGGTTGGTGAAGTCCTTCCTTTCGGAAGGGTGGGAGGAAGCGTACTTGGAAGATCTCGGAATGATACCCTTCCCTCTTGGCATCCCACCTGGAGCCATGCCAGGCGACCGTGAAAGATTCGGTCAACTGCATCGTCGCTCTCATTGCCACCATCAGAGCCCAAGATTGTAAATTGGCTGGGAGAGGCGCTTTCAGCAGCATCGGGGATTTTGATTTAAACTTAATCATTTTTATGCTTTGCTTAACGTGTAAGTGTTTTAGCTGAACAAATGTTCATGAATGGAGCCTGCGTTATGGAACGATGATATCCGAGAGATTTTAGTGTCGTTTTCTCGGAAGGTTTTCCTTTTTTCCTATTGTGTGTCTAGTCTAGCGTTTTAAATATCTCCCAATTTCCTTTTAGCGGCGTTTCTTCGTAGTTATTTTCAGCACGAGAGATGTTTCATGAAATGAGAAAGAGTTTGTCTCTTTATATTTTTGGTAGACGATGTATTAAACATAGAAGGTGTCATCGAAAATTTCGGTCTCGAAATAACACGAAACATAAAATAATCATTTTTAGAATTATGTCTGTCTGTTTGCTTGTGCTTATACGAACGCCACATGAGATACAAGTAAGTGGAGGAAATTCGGCTCGTTGTGTTTACACTAAAACTGCTGATGCATATCAAATTTTGGACAAATTTCTTCACCAAATCATTTAATAAATTTCACACATTTGAAGATATTATTTCAAACTAATTTTAAAATTAGAAACTAAATCACAAAGTTTTATTGAATTCAATATGGAAAGCATTATATTATTAAGCAGAAATCTGAGACGAAGACACAGGGGTGATTAGGACTACCCAAATGCTACTTATATGGGATTTCTAGTTAATGAACGCTCTACTAGAAAATTATCTCCATTTCGGTACAGAGGGATTTGATAGCGCATTCCCAAAGGAAAATAATCGGTTCTTATAGGATATTTACCTCCGTAAATAAAAGGCTAAAAGCTCATGTTATAAAAACTTTTTTATTAAAATTTCAACAAAAGTAAATTTTAGTTTTTGAAAATACTGTGCAATTTCTATATTATTTACAACTATTTCAACAATATTTTAGTTAAGAAATTTTTTTGATTAGCGTTAAAGAAATGTAATATTTTCTTGCCATTTTGTAAAGTATTTGATTCAGCTTTTAAATGGAATAGGAAAGGTAACGTGATGCATAATGAAGCGTAAATGATGTATCGTTTTTTTAAAAAATATATTTAAAAGTTTTTTAATATATTAAAAAGCAAATTATAAATAAGTAAATAAGAATTGAAATTAAATTAAAAATCCCTAAATAAACGTGTTTTTGTAGAAAAACACATTTACGAATTTTAATCCACCAGATCGTGCGAATTAAATTTAAGCATTAAATTACCATAAATAGTACAAATTAAAATGATACGATAAAAACCCTCTAAGGACAAATTTGTATTTCTGAAAACATTTTATACCTATCAAAGATTTTAAATTCCCTGTGATAATTATCGAGATAAATATTCTCGGAAAAAGTGACCTACATCTAAAATGAAATATTTCCACAGTAGAGTGTTATTTAGAAGATCATAAAGTTACTTCCGGATTTTAGGCTTAACCTTTCTTGAGGCGAATCTTGGCTCAATCTTTTATTTCTTTGTTTTGTTTAAGTGCTTCTGGAGGATTTCTGAGATGTGATGCTGTAATCACTCCTTGCATTAAAAAATGCGGAATTCTTATACTTAGTCGTATACTAAACATATATAGAGAAAGTGTTGTAATTGTCAAGAAATTCAATTCCTTTAGGCTTTGAAGAATTATCTATGTTTTAGCTCTCTGAGCCCGTCTAGAGTGAGAATTCCAGTACCTTAAAAACTGGAGTAAATTTTCGTTCAGGGAAACAGAACAGAATTCTCCTATTCATTACAGAAATTCCAGGAGAACGACATCCAAGGTTGGGCGATCAATTGATCAACAAAGAACGGAACTACTTTTCTCCCGTAAAATTCGCCCGAAACCGACATCTGTCGGGCGATTTGAGGCGGGTTAGAACTCATAGAGTTAAGCCCACCATTCCACTTGATACAAATGGCGTGCTTATGCTCTACACCAATCCAATTTAACGACCTTTCCTTTTACGTTGGTCATTCACGGCTGCTCCGCTTAAACCTCAAACTCAAGCTCAGCTACGGGCATCCGACCCCTTACTGCACCTACTCCCCACCTCCAATTTAAAATGCGAATCGCCACCTGCTCCGATTTCCTCTAAAGCGAGAGAGTCTCCCGCCACATATCAAAGCCGGTCGCATTTCAGCATTTATAGCCCGTCCGTCCCATTAGAGCAATTGGATTGTGCGGGTGAAGGTGATACTCAAAATCGCAGCAAACGCGGTGGTTGAAATTTTATAAACGATTTTATCACTAGAATTAAAGAACTCTTTTAAATTATTGCGTTCAATCGGTAAAAAGAAAGCGGATCAAAATGCTTACTCGATTATCTTCCCTCTGGTTTGAATATAAGGATTCAATGAGCCGTAATGTGTAAATATTAGAGACATTCTAGGGAAGTACAATCCAAGAATCTTGCCTAAATATTCATTTCTTTGTGTTGTTTATGCATTTCTCGAGGTTTCCTGACATGCGATGCTGTAATTACTCCTCGCATTAAAAATTTTAGAATGCTTTTACATTCTTGTCTACGAAGTGTATACAAAGAGAGTTTTGTAATCGTCAAAGAATTTAACCTCGAGATTTGAATAATTATACATGTTTTAAGCCAGTCATTCATGATTCCTCCACTTCATGCAAATGGCGTGTTGGCACTTTACAACATTTCATTTTTCTGCCCATCAATTTAGGAAGGTAATGCACAACCGCTGCGCTCACAAAATCCGCCTTCAAAACGCAAACCTCTATCTGCTCCGGTTTCCTTTGAAGGGAGAGATCCTCCCCACGTATCTGCATCGCTCGCATTTCAGCGTTTATGCCCCGACAGTCCAAATGGCGCGGATGGATATTCAGACTGGTAGGAAATTCAAAACTTCAACCAGCCCGCTCCATTTCTCATCCGTTTTTCACACTGACGGGAGGCGAATTTGAGTGGAGAGGAGTGTTCGTGAAAGCCCAGCCTTAGAATTACAAGAGTCCGAAAATCTTTTTAGAGTCGGAATTTCTCTGAACAGGATAATTCCAAAGCGCAACAAGTTAGGTGGATGGAATTTGGCATGCTGTGTATCAAACAATATTGTGGATTTCTGTCAGATTTTGGGTTAAATATGTTGAGTGGAATTCTGCCAGTCTGTCGATGTGCGTGTGGACATTATAACTCAAAAACGCAGCGAGATAGGCGGCTGAAATTTGTATATGATTTTATCATTAGAATTAAATATTTGTTTTAAACTTTTCTATACAATTGGTCAAACGAAAGAGTTCCAAGATACGTACTTGATTATCTTATCTATCTGCTAAATAACTGTAAATTGATTTGAAGAAAAAATACAGAGTCTTAAAAATTCTACTGGATATTTAAAGAAAAAATAAAAAATATTTTTTTGCAGATTTTATGCAGATGAAATTGAAGAAAAAATGCAGATTTTTTTCTGTCTTCAAAAAAACTGCAAAATATTTAGAGAGAAATATAATAAGAAAATTTTCTGCAGGTTAATTTGAAGAAAAAATGCAGATTTTTTCTGTCTTCAAAAAATATGCAGAAATCTTTAAGGAAACTTCAAAAAAAATTTCTGCAGATTTTTTAGCTAGGGTCTTCCTTAAATAAAAAATAAACTCGGCAACCGGGATCAATAGAATAATGAAATCAGTGGTAAGTTTAATTTAAAAGCCGTCTGATGCTGAAGTTAAAAATTAGTTGCGAATGTTACCGACCGGTGGCGCTCTTTGTTGTAATGGCAGTACGGAGACCTATAAACTGTGCTGTGCAGGCAATCTTTGCTATCGCATCACTATCTATACAAAATGTGCACTTTTCGCAGCACGGAGATAGCTCATACGAATAATTAAATTTCCAGACAACCTTTTGCGGTGGGTGAACATAACAGGGTACATATGCTTTAAGATTGACTCTTCAAACTCGTCCAGTGTTGCACGATTGTTCCGGAAAACCATATCCTTCATTCTGAACCACAAGAAGTAGTCGCAGGGGGTATGATTGGGTGAGTACGCAGGCCTGTTAACGAAAGTGTTGAGTAGCTCGAAGTAATGACTCTATCCTCGAAGTATTCGTCAAATAAAATAAAAACCATTTACTTGCAGAATGGTGCGTTCCCATCTTATATAAACGAATAAGTGTCTTGTCGATTTTCTAACGCTTGTAGTGTGGCTACAAATCGTTCCTAAACCATATTGTTTCTATCACGTTTGAACAGTGGAAATATCCGAAACTGATAACTCTATGCTTTAGAGCAGTCTTTGAAGGAATTTGCCTACAACTTTACCATACAGTTCCACCTGTCGGTAACATTTATCATTCATTTCTAAACTTCTGTATCAGATTTAATTTTAAAATAATGGAGACTTTTGAACAACCCCCTTTATGTGTACACATACTATCGACTATAATTACAGTTGTTCACTGAATAGTCCCCGCGATCCTAAAATAATTCCTTATATTTTTTCTTTCTCGCAGTCTTTAAAGTTTTAAACAATTTTCTAAACATTAAATGTCCTACCGTTATCAGGCCGACTCAAATGTTTTAATTGTGTCATATTTGCCATTGTTGTACTAAGCTTTGAAGCCATTGAAACGACAGCCATCCTACAAAGGAATCAGAAATTAAAATCCCTATCCCATACGTCGTTTTAATGACTTCAAGTAATATTCATACCTAAATCGGAGAAATACGAACAACTTATTTGTTCGTGACTACTTAACAAATAAATTTACTGTCAACCTGAAGAAATGCTCAACGTTCATGTTGAAGCAGGACATCGCCTCGCTAGGTCAGGAAATACATTTCAAAAAAATCATTAAAAAAACAAAATACGGGAATAATAAAAATGCCATCTTCTCATTAAAAACAATTATTAACTTTTAAAATAGTTTTCAAATCGAACTGTTTCAGATAATAGTTTATAAAATAACTATTGGATACCATCGAAATTAGAAAATCATGAAATAACAGCTAGAATCTGTCAGAGAGATAGTTGATTCCGGATTCTTTTTGCTGACGACTATATTATTGTTGCCTGTTGAGAATGTTTAGTTGCATTTCTCATAGGTAGAAGCACCTTTCTCGAAAGTGACATTTTTCAGAAGAAATGTAAGAGAAGAATGTTTAGATAACAATCTCGATTTTTGCTTTCAATTTTTCTTTAAGCTTTTATAACCAGAGTCGACCAATCCAAAATTTTCGCAAAACTGTCCTAGACATCGTTATGAAATTGAAATATTTTGTGTTTGGAAACCATAGTGGAACGAAAAATTTAAATAATTCATTTCTAAGTATGCTAAGTATATTTGTCGAATGGTTTGTAAATGTACTGTTTAGAGGAGCTGCAGGCACGAAAGAAGTTTGTTGAATTTCCGTTTTCGAATAACGATACATGCGATTCGAAATATATATTAAAATTTAGAATTTATGAAAGCGGCCATGAAATGTCGTTTCTAAGTATGCTAGACATATTTGTTGGCATTCTTAAAAAGACTCTACCACTATATTTATAGAAGAAGTACCTATATAAAATTTTTATGTTTCAAGTCGATCACTTTACTATCATCGTAGCACCGTTTCTCTTATAAAAAGCCCCAATTTAAATATTGGGACTGATAATTACAAATAAAGTCAAAATGGTGGTGCTGTTGGTCAACGTATTGCTTGAGCTCAGGGATCTCAACACCTGGATCTTCCTATTAGTGGCATTACAAAATCAGTTACACAGCAAACTCGGAAGTGCCATATTATTATTATGAAATTATAATGTGTGCAGTATTTAATTAGAAAAAAATTAAGAGGAAAACAAAGAAGATAGGAGAGTGAGGTATTATATGGGATTTTGAATTTACTTAAGGGTAATGCCTCGACATTAGTTTCGTTCAGGTTTATTTTAATTAGTTATATTAACGTCCCATTTTCAAGCAACACGAGGCCTATTATTTGTGGACCTCGTAATTTGGAACCTCGGTCAGATAGCGAGTACGGCTCCTTCGCTGGCACGGCACCCCCTCTCCAAGCTTCCGCATCACACCAGCGGAACTACGATTGGCCACTTTCGTTTGATTTAACGTCCATCAGGCCCAATACACGACGGATCTTCAATGGAATCGGGTTTCGAACCTGAAACCCTCCGGACCCAAAGCCCCGACATATTCACTAGGCCACCACGGCAAGTTTTGCTCTTGAGATAACACTAGCGTAGTGGGACAGTAGGGCTTGGGAGGTTTAATTGTTGATTAATCTTCTGATTGTCTTGGGGTTGTTGAGATAGAATTCTACAATTTCTCGAAATGCCGATTTGTCGTTTGTCTCTAGTTTTTCGAACAAATTTTTCACATAATTTTGTGGTAGTCTTTGACAGAGGCTTGTTGTATATCTTTCTGGATATCCTTATTTCTTATAAACGTAGCCGTGTTACATATTCGGTTTTGTTTCAAGAGATTACATTTGAGTGTTAATTGGTGCAAAGAATGTCAGTGTCATCTGCGAAAATGCTGAGGTAAATTTCTTCCATTTGTGGGATGTAGAGCACTATGAAATATAAGAAATGTGTAGTATTCTATAATTCAAACTCGAAGAATTAAAAACATATGGTTTGGAATATATTGATTCCCGAGTCAAAGAAATCACTTTGCAGAAATGCTGTGAGAGATACGGACAAAAAAATCCTAAGGTATATGGAATAACGTTGGAAATCACATTTCAATTCAATACTAAAAGCATTTTAAAATTCACAGAATTTGTACTACACAAATTAAATTATTAACTTTAAATTTATAAATTTGTTTGTTTCTAAAGATTTAATTTAAGTCTCGGTTTACAAATATTTTAAAGCACTATGAACTTTCTTAAATTGTTTATTAACTGGTTCTAAACTTATGTGAATTTTGAATAAGAGTATGTGTTTTATTATCTACAGCAAGATTTCTAATTTACCATGAATCTTGATGTTCAAGGTGGTTATAATTGAAATTATCCAATTTAGACCTACTTGGAGTCCGCTCTGGTTGACGAATGTCGATCAAACTTGGTATAATCGTTATAGGGACCATGGAAAATGAAATCCGCAATAAAAAAATAATTTTTAAAATTTCGCCACCAGGTGAGAAAGGTGCGCATGAAGAATATAAAATATAAATATATTATCAAGATAAAGAGTCAAAAGATCTTTTAGAGAAAAGAAATTACGCTTTTGAAGAAGCACTGCAATTTGCAAAAGAGACATGCGAAGAGATGGGCATTAGGGTGGAACGAAAAAAAAAATATTTTTCCTTTTTTAAAATTGTAATAGTGAGGAAAAGTTGCCTTTTTTATGCACAAAAGACAAAAATAAAAGGTTATAGCAGTCAGTACATGTCTTGAGGTGCCGCAAGTACGATAAAGTTTCATAAATTTGAAAATTTGTGCTCTATTTCAACCTTTTTCTCTAATTTCTTATTTGAAACATAAAAGTCCTAATCAAATATTTTGTACTTTCCCGGATAGAACAATCGAATATAGGGGGTTTAAAACTTATTATGAGTATATAAAAGTATTAATTATTAGACAAAAACGTGCAAGAAATCGACTATAAATATAAAGAAATTATGCTGTTTTCTAATTGTAGCTGTTTCTTTGGTATACTTCTAACTGACTAAGAACATTTGCAAGTTCTTTATGCATCCTTGCTATTACTTTTGTGTAATAAAATGCATTTTATGTTGTAGTAATGAGCCGATAATGAATAAAATTAATGTGGCGAATGTTTAGCACTGTAAGGTGATATTTGTTTGTTGAGCGAGTTTTTGAAAACTCAATAAATTTAATCTTTAATTTTTCTAACAGTGCATATTTTTTACTTGTATTATCGACATAAAATTAACAGTGATATATGAATATATTTTCCCCTTAGATGCGAATGATAAAGGGCTTGTTAAAATATCTTTGCAAATATATGTCGTTTTTGCTTATTTTTATCGTTAAGGAGAGAATATCAAGCAATTGTTTATAAAAGAAGTTTTTCCCCTTGACGAATTTGATTATCGAAAATTACATACAGAAATACGATTTTGGCGTAAATACCAAATATAATTTTTTTTGTTCGTTGTATTTTTTAAAATTAACTTTTTCACATATAAACAGACAGACGCAATTCCAAAAATGTTTCTTTTGGACTCAAGAAAGTCTACCAAGTGAAAAATCGCAAAATGTACAGGTTAATTTTTTTGATAAATGTAATACTTTCTCTATGCATGTGCTAGATTGAGAGAAGAAAGACTGAAGAAATAGCAGTGAAGTATTGAGGGTAGTTTTAATATGACTTTTTTGCCCCTGGTGGCCCGTGGCCATTAGTGTCTCAGAACGTGTAAATGGCGCCCAATGAAAACGCATTTCTGTTTTTTTATCGCCAACATATGAGGCTTCCAAAAGTGGCAGAAAAGTAGTGACGTTTAATCTCCATGCCGCTGAGGATAACTATAACCATTCCCTTCGTTGCTATGCCACAGAGAAACAAATATATTACAAAATGCTATTCTTAAAAAAATACTGAAAAGACTTGCTGAAAGTAGCATCGATGAACTTAACCCACAATCCAACCAGGTAGAGATGGAATGGAAGGATTTGAAGCCAACTACTGTGATATTAAAACTATTTCCGGCGACGAGATCTTCTACTGAGTGCATAGGTGTCTTGTCCATCAACTGCTTCATACCGCGGGTCTGAGGCAACTATGCATAACAACATGACCAAACATCTTCACTCATATCTAAGAAAAATATACACAATTATTACTGTCCTTATTAAGTTGATAACATATGAAAAAAACACATAAAGAAAAATAAGAATTGCATTTTTTTATCTGGCAAGATCTCGGCATCTTTAGCAAATATCATCTCTCAGTGCTAAATCTTCTCCCTCGGGTGAAATATAATATTTCAAGATCAAAAAATATTAATATGAATACATAACTTCACGTGCAATTATAAATCCAAATACTATCAATGCACAAACAAATACTAGATTAACAATCAATAAAGTTAACTTTATTCGTTATCTTTCATTGGTAAAACCAAAATACATTTTATTTTATAACAGTAATCAGTGGCGACGAGTCGGGGGTGGTCCATCCCCACACACCCAAGATAAATTGAATTTCAATTAGTTTGAGCTCCCTAAAACTAGGAATTATGAAAAAGCAAACGAATCTGTCAAAACCTGTTAATTTTGAAGCTAAGTTTTTGTAACTAAGTAAATGCCGAAAAGAATAAATTAATTTTAAGACGTTATTTAAAATTAAGATATATATCTTATAAATCACACCCGCAGTTAAAGGGTTGAACTTATATGGGAGGCCTAGGGGTGATTAGAACTAACCTTAGGCTACTTATATGGGATTTCTAATTAAAAGACTGCTGCATTAAAAGATTATTTAAATTTCAGTACAGAGGGATATACCAGTGTATTCCCAAAGGAAAATAATCAGCTGGTATGGCATCTTTTTCCCGTAAAGAAAAGGTTAAAAACATATGTTCTAAAAAGGTTTTTATTAAAAATTTTTTAAATATGTCTTAGTTTGAGAAGCTACTGTACATTTCTGTAATATTTGCAACTATTTCAACAGTATTTTCTTATAATTTTTTATTAGATTTAAAGAAAATTAATTTAAATATTTTTTAAATTCTGTAAAAGTTATTTGGTGCAACTTTTAAACAGAATAAGAAAGGCAAAATCTGCAGATATAATTCACTTCCGTGGCGTCAGAAAAGGTCGAATTTCTTAATAAACTTTTGGCAACAGCTCGAAAGTTTGCTTTGTTTATATTCGATGCGGCGAATTTAGTTTGATTTGATCAGAGACAACGAAATTTTTCAAAATGAGTTTAAGTCGGAAAGATTCAAATATAAATCGAAATCGTCAAAAAAAAAAGATGAACAACTGAAACTCTTGAGGAATCTCTCCTAAGAAGATCCTATCGGAATGTACAAAATCGAGTCAAGCGTTTTTGTGTACGGAATGAAGTTTCCGAGCTACAGGAACATAGCTGACTATGACAGGATTCTGTTGTTTTATCCATGTAGCGAAGAGTTTTTTTTATCATTCTTTCAGAGAGAAAAAGCATGTTTAAAATTTTGGTGCAAAAAGCAAGAATTTTAGAATTTTTTAAAAATTTTGTAAAAAGGCTATTTTGTTAATTTTATAAAGGTAAAAGTTAATAATTATTATGGGTTATGATTTTGAATAGTGAATCTGACTATATTTAAAGCCATTTGTCACTTTAAAGTGTGCTTTTCAAACTAAAAGTTTGTGAAATGGTTTAACTCACCTACTGAAAACTTAAATTTTATGAGGTTTTAACACATAAATATCCACCCATCGAGAAAAGTTATATCTTTCTTGGCTAAATAATTACTGAAGAGAGTGTGCATACATGTGGCGAAGCTTTTCTGAGCAACAAGTCATTGAGAAGTGTGGATATTTAGAAGATTGTTGAAAAAAAGTCAGGGCTAATGAAACTGTTGGAAAAAACATTCAATTTTGTACCAAGAAGTTTTAAGTGCCTGAATTCTGATTGAGGAAAATAATTTTTATTTGTAAACATATTATCCTACATTTTAGAATTCAAATCTCTTTCTAACATTTACATATATATGGTATAAAGATAAAATTTTAATTTTATAATTTGATTATTTAGTTTTCAGTAATTGAAAGCTTAGTTTTAGTAATTGAAATCTTAGTTTTTAGTAATTGAAATCTTAGTTTTAGTTTTTTAAAAAAATTTAGTTACAACTTCCTGCTACTCAAATAATTTTTATTTACATTTAGTAATTAATGTATTTATAATTTCCTATTACTAGCAGGCACTCATAACTGTACAACGAGCGAGCGAAGCGTGCTCGGATCACGTAGTGATCCCAAAAGAGTCACAACGTGATTCTTGGGGGATGACGAGCGGAGCGAGTAGGGGGTGTAACCCTCTAGTTTTGTATAATTTAGCATTAATGATATATATAATTTAAAAAGATGTTGCTAACAATATATTTAAACACAAAATATAATATAAAAGTAAATAAAAATAAAAAATTAAATTGAAAATTACTGAATGAACGTGTTTTTATAGAAAAAAATGAGCTCCCAATTTTAATCTAAACTCATTAACGTTAATAGTTTAAATTAGAAAAATGATAATAACGACAAATTTATTTGTCTTAAAACATTTTATATCTATGGAAGCTCTCGAATTCCCTGGGATAATTATCGAGATAAATATTCTCGTAAAAACTGACCTGCATCTACAATAAATAAATTCCACAGTGGAGTGTTCTTTCCGAGAAGTTAATTTCGAATATTAGATCTGGCAAGTGGCTCAGAAATTCATTCGTTTTACTACCGCAATAAAATTATCATCGAGACAGAAAACCCTTGTAAGCGTCTAGTTTAGTATTGAAAAATAGGAAGCAATTTTTACTAAATATTTCCCAGTGAAAAAGAAATGAGAATCTATGTCCAATATTTCATTTCTTTGTATTGTTTATGTGTTTCTCGAGACTTGCTAGCATGTGATGCTGTAATTACTCTTCACATTAAGACGCGGATTTCTTTTACTTTCTTGCATACGAAGTATATACACAGAGAGAGTTGTAATCGTCAAAGAATTCAATCTCGAGATTTGAATAATTCTCCATGTTTTAAGCCAGTCATTCACCATCTTTCCACTTCATGCAAATGGCGTAGTGGTACTCCACAGCATTCCATTTTTCTGCCCGTCTGTTTAAGAAGCACATGCACAGCCGCTGCATGCACAAAATCCGCCTTCAAAACGCGAAATGCAAAGCAAGTAGTAACTTTTATTAAACGTTCCCCAGTTTGAAAGAAATGTGAATATTTGCTTAATCTTTTATTTCTTTGTGTTGTGTATGTGCTTCTGGCGGTTTTCTGACGTGTCATGTTGTAATTACTCCTTGTATTAAAAACTGCAGAATTCTTTCAGTTTGTCGTATAAGAAACATATATAGATAAAATGTTGTGATCGTCAAGAAATTCAAAGTTCAAGGATTTGAAGAAATCTCCATGTTTTAAGTCCACCATTCACAATTGCTAAACTTCATGCAAACGGCGTAGCGGCAATCGACACCATTCCACTTTTAGGTCCATCCGTAGGTAATTCACGTCCGCTCCGGGCAAACCGCAGACCCAACGTCAGCTACTGGCTACCGATCCCTTACTAAACCTGCTTCTCCCCCCTCGCATTTAAAATGCCAACCTCCAACTGCTCCGATTTCCTCTAGAACAAAAGAGTCATCCGCCTCCCTACTTATCAAAAACCGGTCGCATTTCGGCATTTAAACCCTGGCCGTCCAAATGGAGAAATTGGATTGTACGGGTGGGAGTGATTCTCAAGAACATGGCGAACTAGGTAGTTTAAATTTTGAAAACGGTTTTATCTCTAGAATTAAATATCTGTTTTAAATGTTTGCATCCAATCGGTAAAAAGAAACAGAGCCAAAAGGCATACTTGATTTTCTTCCCTCTAGTATAGGGGTTCCCAACCTTTATACCCTCGCAGACCCTTTGATTAATCTTCTTGTTTTCGCGATTTCCTTACTGCCATATCCATCCACGCTGAAACAGCGAAGATGCTAAATTACACTCGTGTACTTTACAATAATTCAAAGTAAATACCAGAACAATTAATTTAAAATAATAATACTGACCACGAAGCATTATTTCATATAATTATCTTCATTTAAATAACGAGAGGTACAAGAAAATGTATCTATAAAATCTGAAAAATAACAAGACGAGACTACACGAGAACTATTTTGGGAGGACCTAGTAATTTGAACCGCAATCAGATGACGAGGAGGAGAAGACACCTGAGTTCTATAAATATTAAATTCTAATTCATAAGCGTCGAAGTACAGAAAATTCTTCATACTGAGGATTTTATTAGACGTTCCTAAGAATATATACAAAAATATCTTATTACGGAATAATATAACAAAAATTTCAGTTTTGAATCAAAATTTCCAAAGTTCATCGTTTTGAAGTTATTACTTTTTTAAAATAGAAAAAAAATAAAATAAAAACAAGCATTCATATCAAATATTTTTTCCAACAAATAAAAGGCTTCCCGCAAGGAACACATTTCTCATCTTTACTAGCCAACTTCTTTCTTCATTTCTTCGACAGAAATTTCGTTTTAAACCTCCACTCTGCCTTCCGATTTATTGACAATATTATAATTTTTATTTTTCAAGACTTCAGCTCTATTTGCAACACCATCTACCCAGAAGAACTCAAACTAATTAAAACCAGCAACAATCAATCTCCAGCGATCTTTCTTGATTTATGCTTAGACCACAAAAACGACTTAAAAATTGACATTCACGACAAAAGAAATGAATTCAAATCTAACGTCAATAACGAATATCTGAGATAAAATCTACAAAAACACAATTATCAATCAACTTATAAGAATCAACAAAATTTGCAATAACACTAATTCTGCCAAAAAGTAAATCATGCACTTAAGAAATAGCCTCAACATTAATAAAATTCCCCCCTCACTTTACGAACCTCTGATTAATGGATTTAAGATGTAGGTAAAATATTGCTTATCAGAGAGATGTCGACGCGAAGTATAATCATCGTGGTAGGGTCACTCAAGTCGGTAATGTCTGATATTTTACCTCGAAAACGCATCTTTTAAACATTTTTCACTGGTCTCTCATTTTTTACTGATTTCTTCCACTATTTCTCTACGCTTTTTATCGTTATCACTCTTCCATTTAATCTTCATTGTTTCCAACATACTACACTCCCCTGGAAACATACAAAATTAAGCGCGAAAACTGTTACTTGATATCCTATTCACACGCCTTCAACGCCAGTCTGTACCGTGACCCTCTGCATACAATGTCACGTCAACATCCGTCCTTTCTTTCCTCCGGAGGGAACTTCTGCGAATCGCACGCAATTGTAGTATTTCGTGAGGAATATATGAAGAGAATGATTGATTGACATTTCATGAATTTATTTTTACGAATACCGATACATGCTACTTGATATATTCACCGAAAATGACAATTTGAGAATAAGCCTTTGAAATAGCATTTCCAAAAATGGCAAGTATATAAGTAGACACGCTTAAAAGAAATCACCACTATTTCTATAAATATATTTTCAATATAAAATCTTATTTATTCCTAAACATCAATCCTTTTTTCTATTGTGTTTTTCTTCTTATTTAAGGTCCGAATTCATATATTTGGGCTGGTAATTACAAATGTAGTCCTAGACATATAAATGCTGCTGTGGGTTAATGTAATGTTTAAACTCTCGGTTCTTAACATCCGTACATCGCTATTGCTTTGAAAGGTGTGGCATTAGAAATTCAATTTCAGGACAAAATCTGAAGTTCCTTATTATTATTATTATTATAAAATAAGATTGCTTATTGTTAAATAATATGAAATTAAAACAGAAGAACAAATTTAAGCTATAGAATAAATAGGAGAATGAGTTGTTATGCAACGGGATTTTGGATTTACTAAGGGGTAATACACTGCCATTCCGTCAGGAGTCAAGTCAGTGTGGTGGGGCAGTACGTATTTGGAATGTTAGTTGCTGATTATTCCTGTTGTATTGGGATGGTATTCTGAATTTATCGGAGTGCCGGGTAGCCTTTTGTGTCGATTTTTGTCATAGTTATTGCCAGAGGTTTGTTGTAGATTTTTCTGGATATCCTTATTTCTTAGAAACCATAGCAAGTCACTTATTCGGCGAGCAGTTTTATTTTGTAGGACTTCTAATTCTTTTCTATGAGCCTTAGATGCAGTGATTCATATAAGTGAAACGTAATTAATTAGAGGACGTAGCATAGTTTTGTAAATTAGATGCTGAATGGTTTCCGAGAGCTGGGATTCGCATCAAATTTTGTGGAATAATTTGGTTTAAGCACATTTGTTGTTTCTCTTAATTTTTTAACTGGTTTTTGAAAGTTAGTTGTCTATCACGAGTTACGTCAAGGAATACTGTTACGTTTTACGAGGGAATAATTCTTTTGAACAACTACGGTAGAGCAGGGAGATTTCGTTCCCATAAGAAGTAGACGGCTGTATATTTACTGATGTTAATTTGGAATCCCCATTGGATTAGAAGCATTTGGAGGGGCTCAGTGAATGTGTCTGAGATTACATTTCGGCGTTGATTAGAACAAAGAATAAAATTGCGGGCTACAAAGAGGCTGATGTCAGTTTCCTCGATTTGTGGAGTATCTTTGATGTACAATTTAGCTCTATCTTACAAAAAAGTGCTACCATTCAATAATTCAAGGTAGAAGAAATAATGACATATGGTTTGCTATATATTGATTCTAGTCTCAAAGAAATCAATTTGCAGATATGCTGACAAAGACAATGACCAGAGAAATTCCTAAGGAATAATGAATATCGTGTAATATAGCATTTAAATTCTGTACAATACGCATTTTAGAATTTACAGCATTTGCACTACAAAAAGTTAATTATTAAAATTCGTATTTACAAGAACTAAAAATAATTTATAAATTGGTTTGCTTTTAAAGATTTAATTAAGACTTGGTTCACAAACATTTTTAAGCACTATAAACTTTCTTAACATTTTATACTAACATGTATGAAACTCGTGTAAAGTTTGAATAAGAGTATGTGATTTATTATTTACAGCAAGAGTTCTAAATTACCATAAACGTATTCTACTATTAAGAGATATCTTTTTTGTTCATTATCATACACAGAACATCTGTGCTGTGGAAACCTTTCTGTTTTCGTGTCATGAAGGATTTATACCAGAAATCGATCCTGAGTACGAAGGTTCTACATTACCCCATATGAACAAAAGACAACCTGTCCATATTAAATTAAGAACTATTATTTGATTGATGTGCAATTTTATTCAACAAAACATATAAATATCGCATAGCACATTGAATAAAGCAAAACAATAACCCAGAAGATACTATATTTTTTCGAACATTTTTATTCTTAAATGAAATTTTTATTCCCAAAGAATATATCCACAAATCATTGTTTTAGAAATTTCAGTGGAATAATGCATAATATAACAGAAAGTTAATGATTACATCATGGAAGATTTAAAATATAGCAGAAAGTCCAAAGCAAAGACGACTGCCATAAATTCATTTTAACTTTTAACTGTCTGCTGGTTCTAAACAAAACATATCTCGAAGAGAAATGGCTTTACAGTTACGATTCGAAATATGTATGGTATTTTCAGTAACTCTCCTGCCTCTTGAGTAGCGCTGCATTCGTTTTTCACACACTTCACTGCAACATTAACCATAAAACAAGCTATTATCTCAGTTTTTTCTGGTACTTACGCTACACTAAAATATTTGCTTCGTGAGTTACAAGTTTTAAAGAAATTGATCGACTTGGATTATCCGAAGACGAAAACAAGTAATTTCAATTTTCATTGAACTTAATACCTTTTTCCAAAAATACCAGTAATTTTTGTAATACATTGAAGTATAATGAAGCCTCGGGAATCGAACGAATTGGGGCTGCTCAATATTCGAATTCTGGAAATTTCGTATTGTCAAGGAAATTCACTAAAAGCTCTTGACATACCAAATGCAGTAGAATATTGACTTTGGGCGTTCTGTGAAAGAGTACGGAAAAAGCTAACAGCGATCCGCCCCATACAGTGCAACCTGAGGCGAACAAGTTGAGGATAATAACCTTATGCTGGAGTGATTCACAGTTACTATAAAAATAGCCTACTGAGTTAAAAGTGGCGTTGTTTGTTTTATCTATTGTCTAGACCGTCCGAGTCGAGTCGCTGTTCGCTTCTCTGATCTCGCATGGGCTGCCCCAACGAAATCTCTCATTGTGACGTTGCATCGAATTGTTGATCGTGTTGAAGTGTTAATTTTGATTTCATTACATTGGATGAAAATATCTTTACTGTTACCTAATTCATAAAAATGGCTGTTAGCTAGCAACAAGTAATTTATTTATACTGTATAAAACTTGTTTATTTAAAGCTCAGCTCTGATATGATACTTGGAAAGACACTGGGCAATAAGCTGACTACATAATTTCAACTAATTTTTTCAAACCATAATTTATTAAAAATCTGCAAAATTACATCTATTTTAAAAACACAAAATAATACGAATGATTATAATCGCTCCTAAAAAGGACTTGAAATTGACCGAGATAATTTATCAAAAAAGACACTGATTTATTCACACCCGAATGTTTCATGAAATCTTTCCACAGATAATATATGAATTTGCGATGATCACATTTTTCAGAACGATTTATATAACAAAAAAATGGAAACAAATTTCAAAACTGTAAAATATCAATTCAATTTCCAACCGATATCTCAGAACAAAAGTCATCTCAAAATGTCGTATAATATTATTCTGATATCTGAAATTGAAATAAATTGGTGCATATAAACTCAGTCTCCTATTATGGAACTCGTAATCAATAATGACAGTCAGGTCTCTATGTATTAAAAATTACATTACAAATTTCTACTTGTTTTTTAAGTGATTAATGCAGTAACATGTGTAGTTCGTACTAGAGTTTTATGAAAAATAGCGAATGTCAAGCTTTTTCAAAGGGAATGCTCCATGCGTTACTATTTCTTTACTGACGAAATAAATATTCGAAGCCCATGTCAGATTGCTTGATCATGCAACCCGCAGTTAGTGATGTGGGGTTACCTATTTACTAATTTACTTACCCAGAGAGTAGATAAATATGTTTTGGGTATTTACCCAGGAAATTACCAAAATACCCCACAACTGGATATTTTGAAAATAACGGAGAAGAAAAAGCATTTGCAAATGGTGACTTAAAATCAAACAAAATTTATAAATACTCCAATAGTGTGTATTTTGAAAAAAAAGTATTTCCAAATGGTGATTTAAAATGAGACTTATAAAATTTATAAGTGTCAAAGAGCTGGATATTCTGCAAAAAAGGAAGTTGCGAATGATGATTCAAAATGAAATAGACATAATTTATAAATATAATACATAGTTTAAAATATTTTTAAATTAACCCTCTGAGTGGTTCGGTCTTCTTTCTAAAGCGATTCGAAAAGCGAGCGTCTGTAGAACCGTTATCTATTTTGAAAGTGTCTTCCTCCCAACAGAAGATTTTCCCAAAAGCGCAGCAGATCAAGTCTCTTCCCCCCTCTGAGCTGTGGACAGTCTGCAACCCCCTTGGAGGGGCGCACTAACAGCAAGAATCCGCTCTATTCAGCTTTTAACCTATTCAAACTACGTTTTACTGCTTTCGGAGATAACACCTGTCGTGTGACAAAATTACACTTTATGTCTTCGAGAGCCCTCTTTCTGCATATTGCCCGTGTCCATGACAAAAATAAACACCGTTAGACTAGACAAATGCCAGACCGTTGGGCCAAAAAATTGAAGGCTATATTACTTATTTTTCATGTCGTGAGTTTCTAAAAATATGAACATCATTGAAGTTGCATGAAAGTTGATATTCTTTAGATGTCTCTGTGACTTCAATTTATTTGATGTTTATTAATAGTTGTATTTTAAATATTGGCTGTACTTCATATTATTAGTTGTCTTTTTTATATTCTTGATTTCAATTTATTTTCAGTCTACACGTCAGCATATTAGTCTAAGAATGTAAAAATTATTTCCTTAATTTTAAGGTTTAACTACAATGCCATTTATATATATTTTACTAATCTCTGATGGCACTATAAAACTTTTCATATTGTTTCTTGATTTAGTATTCAGCAAAAAGTCAAAAAAAGAGCCGATCACAAATAGAAACGGAGCTTAACTGGCGTAATCCGTTTTGTATGCACATAAACATTTATTATATAGATAGTCACATAATAATCTATATTCCAAAATAGCCAGTAATAATTAATACACATGAAGGATTATAAATAACCTTCTTAACCCCTGAATAATGTTTTAAATAAAGCAATATACTTCAAGCCTTTTGTACTGAAACTAGTTATATATGCTTTTTAAGAGGGCGAATTAATAATCCTCAAACTAAAGATTGCATTTAGAAAACCAATGCACTAAATGTCGGAAGAAATAGCTTATTCAT
>BGPR01007182.1:50407-73287 GCA_013235015.1 Araneus ventricosus | reverse complement strand
ATGACTTTTTAACTTTTTTCCTCAGTTAAGAGAACACGTTTCGGTTTTTAAGTGTTGTTGTAATTCCATCCCTGTAACTTTGTTCCCAAATATTTCAGTTAGCAAAATTGTACCAACTCATAAATATCAACAATTTCCTTTGAATTCTACCTTTTCCCCCCCAAGAACTTTTTTGGCACTATGGGATGTATCTCTCTTTTTAATAATTAGGTGGTCCTATTTTTAACTTTTTGTTTCTCTTCGAAGGATTTCCTTAACTTGTACAGAAAATCATGTTCACTCACCTCTACATTTTGAGTTTCTTGAAATTTATTTTTACCAAAACTCTGAACCACGATCAGTTCTTCTTGAAAGTATATTTTTTATCATTTTAATCCAGAAAACTTATAATCATAAACTAATTCAGCTTAATTATTATGAGGAGATGCAAGATATCAAGAATCAAGATGGACACCAAAATCTCTATACCAATTTTCCTTTACCTCATGCTATGTTTCTGACGTAGAAACATCATTAATTTTTCTTATTTTTGTTATAAGATACATTATGAAATAGGAGTGGACAAAAACTGACATTTTGACAGTTAACATACATTTTGGTCTCCTATATTTAGGAGCAAAATGCATTTGACACGATAAAGCCATTTTTGTCTAGTTCGCAATAAACTCAAAGTTCAGATGAAATAAAAATTGCGTATATAATTATTTATTCTAGGACAAATAAATATTTCAGTTTACATATTGTACAATATGATAGCCCACTTCCAGTTTTTAGAATTATATTCCTTTCTATTTTTGTTTGTAATCGGAAAAATAATTCTACCAAAGCAACATGTAATTGTTCTTTAGAACTTTCGTGAAAATAGTACTTATATTTTTGAAAAGATATATATGTTCTTCTCAAATTTCGTGTTTGAAAAATTGATCAAAATTAGTCTTTTAATAACGAAATGGCTCCAATTTCTCCTAAAATCCTCCTAACTTTCTTTACTAAGGAATCTGTTTTGAACACAAAAATGATTTCATAAAATGATAAATGTTCTCATTAATCATTTCATTGATCACAAACTGTTTCATGCCATCTTTTATTGCAAATTGATCCAAACTAATTACTATATTACAAAATACTACAAACATTATTCATTCCCCATCATGTACGGCGATTAATCCTCTTTAGGAGCAATAATCCGTAGAAATCGAGCAATAATATCTCAAGTATGGATTGATGAATGCTTTCACTGAAATGAAAGATTGCTGAGACATTTCTGTTTTAATTCGATAAATGAAAAGAGCTTCGAAGAAGCTAAAAATTCTGAGATTTGGCCTATGTTTCTACGGCATGTTTATCAATGCATCAGTCGCTCTGAAACCAAACAAAAAATATTGTGAAAAAACCAAAATATTCCACAAAAAAACTACTTACTGAAATCCAAATAAGAAAAGTGCTGAAAATGTAGTAACAAAAATTAGGCGTGTATGTGTTACGATCAATGCGGATAATCGGTTATTATACATAATTAATGATGTTATTATGCATAATTAATGATGTTAAATTAATGATGTTATTATGCATAATTAATGATGTTAAATTAATGATGTTATTATGCATAATTAATGATGTTATTATGCATAATTAATGATGTTATTATGCATAATTAATGATGTTATTATGCATAATTAATGATGTTATTATGCATAATTTAACTCTATAGCTTATATAGCTCTATAAATTTCGCTGTGCCTGCGAGACCTTTAAGGAACCAAAGTTATTTTCCAAATGTGTATTCAAAATTTAATTATGTTAACAGGTTCTCGTTATATAAATTTTCTAAGACTTTTAACAGGATCTCTGGTGAACTGGACATTTATTATGTCTCCTACTGTTTATAAATCGAATTGTTTTCAACTTTTAAGTACATGATCTGATTTCTTTTTCTTTTCTTACGCTCGAATATACATATTAAGATTTTTATACGTTGATCTAGTGTTTGTGTGTGTTTGACTTTTGGATTGTTCCAAATTACTACTTATTCTCAATTTCCCCACCTGACCCAACCGCTTTACCTTTCAGAAAATATACGCAAGTATTTCGCCTTAAAAATTATAATTACGAAAATTTCGCTCTTACAAGTACTGAAAATAATTAATGTCGCTGGAAAATAAATGCATACAAGATCCTCCATTTAATTAAAACAAAAATATTTCCCTAACATTCTGCTTAGAGACGTTATTAGGGTTTAATACTAATTCTTTTTGCTCCTGGTTTCTTTAAATGTAAAGAAATCTAGCTTATTTATTTATATTTTTTTTCGTCTCAAAGTTTTGCAATTTTTTGTCTTCCTATGCTTCTAAGTGGAATATTCTAGTTGTCCTAAAAAATTGCATCAATTATAATTTGTGTTTATAAAAAAGAGAAAACAAAAACGCATTTGAAGAATGAATTAATCTCATTCAGACAGACTGAATTAAATGATGGGTTTTAATTTTTGTTTAGGGTAAAGAACCACTTTTTATTGTAATTAGACAAAAAACAAATATTTTTTTGTTGAGAAATTTTCTTTAAAATTATAATTTCGATTTGGCTGTCTCAAATTTACATTTGTTGCTAATATTGATTAAAATTTGACTTCTGCTGTTATTTGTTATAAATCAAGATTCATATCATGTTGACGAAATATATTCAAAATTAGTTTTGCGTTAAAAATTTTGATAATCTCAAATTTGAATTTGATTCCAATATTGCTCAGTTTTATTTGTGGTAAATTTGATTAAAAGCAAGATTTCCGTCATGAAAATGAAATTTCGTTTTTGTGGGCATTTTGAACATTAAAGAGGAGTTACCTTCATTTTCATACAATAAATGAATTTCATGCAATAAATGAAATTAATGCAAAATTCTTCCCTTAAAATTTATTTTCAAATTTTGAAATAGTGTAGTAATCATTTTTAAACTTTTGCATTTAGTTTTTTAAGCTGGAAATTTAAGAAAAATAGACAATATCATCATCTCGTGTTGCACAGAGAGATAAATATTCCTGTTAAAAATTGTTTAAAAAAATAATGAGCAAATTTACCCAAACACTAGAAAGCGGCTGTAATTTAAGTTTTCTAATTCATAGAATTATTTTCTATGTTTATTTTTAGAAATTAATCTATATTTTCTTAACTTTATATATAATATTTCTTAAACTTTGCATTAAACAGAATTGCGCAAAAATACAACAACTTCCAATAAATACAACAGAAAGATACTTTAATATATACAAAAAAGAAATTACAGAAGGAAGAAGAAGGCACAAAAGGTATGTTGTTATTGTTTAATTCTTCTGGTTCTTCTATATTTTCTTTTTTGTATATATTATATCCCTTGAAAGTTTGACATACTGAAATCATTTTTAATAACCTCCGAGTCACATGTCAAATGTAATTGTGTTCACCATCTAATATGTTACTGCTTTCATTTACTCTGTTACATGTTGCTCATTATTGCTTTACGTTGTGACGTCATGTCTTATTTCTCCTTCACGATGCCCAGTAGATTCTATTATTGACAAAGCGCATTTGAGAGGATCACGTGGGCATGAATTGACTCCATTTTCACTTTAGAAATTATATTCTAAAGCATTACTATTTTTAATAAACCTTTATTTAAAAAAATATTTTTAAAAATAAATTATTTTACTAAACTACAATAGAACAATGTTAGTGCCAACATCAATTTAAAAGGAAAGAGAAAGAAAAAGGAAAGCCCAGAAAAATATTCATTTCTTTTTCTTTACATACGTTTCTTTCCTTTTTTCACCAATGCTTGTTAGGTATTTCTGGAGAATTCAACTGCAAAGAGTTCCTCTTTGACATGCACAGACAGCAGAAAACCCACAGAAAGAGTATTGACAAAAAGTCTACCAACTCTTTGTTCGTTTCTTTTCCTGGGCGCTCTGATTTCTGTTTGCGTAAATACTTTCGCTGATTCGGCAACGCCAGCAAACGAAACTTTCCATGTGTATTTTTCTTTTTTATTTGCCACAAAATCCGCAGAATTCGGTCTGATTGGCCTTCTGACGTTCCACGGAAAAGGATAGAGAAAGCATATAATCAACCAAGTTTGTGGATTTTGAACCACGTTCCTTGGATCAGAATAAACTGGAAAACAAGTCTCATTTTTCAGTTGAATGGATTTTTGGCAATTGGGCGGATTTCATTCTTTGTTTTGGTGAAAGAAGGTTCAGCAATTTTCGAACTATGTGCTGAGATATAAGATTTAGAAAAAGCATCCGATGCATTATTTAAAATGTATATATTTGCTTTATTCCATAAGATTTATTGATCTCAATACTAGCTTAAAACAATAGTTTCTATTCATTTATATTTTATTTCGACTTATCACATAATATTCCTTTTGCAAATCCGTCAATACATCATATAAAAATTAGATTGTCCTGCTGTCTACTTCATTGATGGACTTATTGGAAAGAAACAGATTTATCTGGCTTAATGATTTTTTAAAGTAGCGGAATTCATATTTTGGGTGATTTCCTTAAATTCTTAACCTTTACCCTTTAATGTAAGGTTGCCGAATTTAGCCCATCTGGAACATTTTTTAATGTACAATAACAGAGAAGTGATTCTAATGGAAAACAAGTTGTAGAATTCTTTGTTAGTCCGGAATCGTCTAATTATGATAATTATTCTATTTATAGTTAAGTTGAACAGTAAGTATATAAAGTATGGCTTTTAATGCAGAATTAATTGTATTACATTTATCTTCCATTATATATATATATATATATATATAATCGATTTTTTTTTTTTTTATAGATTTACATTTGTGCTGCAATTTATTTTTATCTCAAGTGTGTATCTTCGTCTTTAAACGTTTAAACTCCTGGTGTGTTTTTAGAGGATTCGGTGATTGTGTGTTTTGACTCTTTAATCCTTGCCTTTTGTAAATGGTCTTTTAATGTTTTTTAAAAAATACGACTTTTAGAATCATAGTGTGTTTTAATGTTTTTGTGATTATGTGTTTTCGTTTTTAATTATATATGCGTTTACAAAATTTTTATGATTTTGTGTATTATTTGTGTTCAATTTTTTTATTTTCTAGTGCATTTTTTTTGTTTACTAGTTGTTGCTTTTGTTCTTTGTTTGTCTGTTGTTTATAGCACTCTGTAAATGGAGTTTTCTCTGTAGTGTGCTTTTCTTTAAATAAATAAATAAATCTTTTATATCGCTTAAGCCTTCAGAAATTTAGCGTAATTAATAAAAAATTTGTGTCTATCTATGATAGATCGTCACGAAATTGTGTTTGGAATCCGTGACTTGTACGCCAAGTAAGAAACATCCTGCATCATGAAGCGGATTGGAAAGAGGGTGAAAAACGACTATACCATTAATTTTTGAAAGCGTTTTTAATGTGGTTGACTTCATTGTGTTTCTTTAATGCATGGTTATAATTGCTTTACTTTCATATAATTTATGTTCCTGCTTCAATGTATGAGTGTACCGTCTTGAATCTGTACCATAAATATTTAAGGAGTGACCTCGTAGCTGAGGGAATGATCTCATAGCATTTATCGGATGATTAGATGATAAAAGAGTCGGCACTTTCCCCCGCCACCAAACTTCCATCAGAGGGATGCTGTTGCACGTCGAAAGGTTTAACATGCACTGTATACCGATCGTGCAAGCAGAACGCCCCGCCATCCACCTGTGCCTCCACCCCCAAGCGATCAGGGGGGGGGGTACCCACTATCTTTCCATTCCGAACGAAACTTAAATTATGAGACAACCGCAACTAGCATGAGTTAGAAGATTCTGTATGCCAGTGGGAAATATACAACTGTGCTTCAATTTAGATAGTATGCACTTGGTACATGGAACAATAATCAGGATACTTTGCACAATAATTCGGATACTCTGAGCTATAATTCGGATACTTTACTATATAGTTACTTGCTTTAGGATTCTTTGCATTATAATTCGAATACTTTGACTATAATTCGAATACTTTGACCTATAAATCTGACACTTTACCTTTTATACACGGAACTATAAATCGAATACTTTCCGCTCAAAATCATTTTTATGGCATAGTATGAAAAATTTTAAATGGGACAGATTACTAACTAAAAAGGAAATAAAAAAGATAGATATTATAAAAAATTTTTTATTACAAAAAATGAAAAAAGTTTTTAAAATGTATAAAGCACGAGTAGAAGGTACTTTTGGCACAAAGTAAACAAACATAATTGAGAATAAAGATATTATAAAAATAATACAATACTAAACAATACTTATCGTATTGTTTATTCTTGGCTCCAGTGGGACGACCTCTCTCACATTTCTACTCAAGAGGTAAACATTTATCTTCGTTTGGCGCTTTCTCCTGCCCAATACGTATTAACGTGACTAAGCTATGTTAACAAATATATTTTTTGAAAAAAACAGGACAAGAGTATACGGAAACAAAACCGTTACTGCCAGAAGCAGATATTGTCACTTTCCATATACAGTTATGGTATTTAGTTTTATATTCATCAAAAGAGGTCCATATGAGATACCTCCTTTCATGTGAATGAACCACTTCTGCATTTATATTCTGTTTCACCTGTAAAGATGGTAAATAAAACACAGATCGGCTTCCATTTCTTTCTTCTAAAATTTTGACTTCTAATTTTGCCCATTGATTTGATTTTGTCAAGATCTTTGTGGGGACATGCAAACCATTTTACATACATGTAAAATGGTTTGTAATTAGGGTTAACTGGATCACGTTCAGTTGACAATTTCTTCACAATCGCATTTTCAAACACTTCAAGAACTGAAAAACAGGGACACGCTCACGAAATGTATGTTCCTTATTTTATCACCGCATTGGTTGCCTCTAATCCATTATTGGAAATAGGAAAATAATTCCTCGCATCTATATATCAATAACGATTTCTGGTAAACTATCTGATTAAAAGCATTCTGTGAATATTATGATATTCATATCAATTTTACCTTCCATTTCTTTAAAAATAATACACTAACTATGCTGAAAGTATCGTCATCGGAGCATAAATGAAAACATTCAATATCATTTTTTACTTCATCTTTGTCTTTAATAACACGAAGTTTGCCATCAATATCTTTTACTTCATGGAAATAGCACGTCAATCGTCGGGAGGGAAGGCCGAAAACAGCTTTGAAGCTATTAGTTATTACACTACTGGCATCAGCCAATAAAATTTTCGGATTCCACTTAGTTTCATTCATCTTATAGCATGAGTCTTTCACACAATTAAATGGTTTTTCCGCTAGTGTAGTGCGGAAGTTTGGTTATGGGGTGCCAGTTCAGGCATCGTAAGCTGCCGACTGCAATAACTACGTTGTATTTAGTTTATTCAAAGTAGAAACATCCGTTTTATAGTGGAAAGTAATTAATGAAAGTGACAATATTTTTTCTTTAGTGCATCATATTTGTTCAAAGTTCAAACATTTTTTTTTCATTCTGAATAAATTTAATTATAACGGAATAATTTCTTTTCGCCTTGCAATAATTTTGTTATGACTGCAAATTATTTTTATCAAAGTGAATTAGATCCAAATTAAAGTGCAAATAATTCCCACCCCTATGCCAATCAATGACAATTTATTTTTTATGTTTTATTTATTGTTTTGAATCTTGGCAATACTCCAATTAATGAGATTGCATTTATTCTGCTACATTTTAACTTCACTTTTGCTCATCGAAACTGGACAAAAAAATGTTTTTCTCTAAAAAGGGTACCGAAGTTGTGCGATTATGAAAATTAAGTCGTTAAGGAAAATCATGTAAAATATATTTTAAATTTTTTTCTTATTTGTCACGTTTAAAAATAAAATGCAGTTAACTTTCTTTTGTTATTTTTTTATCAAGAAGTGATTTTTTCTACAGCAGAAATCAAGAATGAAGAAGGGGGCAAACGAGTTAGTTTAATGTTTTTTAACGACATAATAGGAAGTGGTTGCCGAATTTATATTTCCTGAATAATTTTTAATGTATATTGATATAAATATTTTTAATGGAAAATAAGTAGCAGAATTTTTTTGTAGTGTATTTATCTTTAAAACAATGCAATTACCTTTTTCATGAAATACATTTTATAGTAGAAAAAGCATAGATTAAAATTGTGTCATCGGTCCAATTAAGGTAGTTATTTTCCTATGTTGGATCACTGGTTTCCCAAATCGGACCATCAAATTCTCAACAAAACATAATGCATGAAACCAAGTATGACATTTTATGAACTGTATCACTTCCTCTTCTTCCTTTATTTCCTCACAAATGATACATATCTTAAGTTTTTTTTTTATCTCTTTATCCAAGATTTTATAGTTTTAATGTACTTGTTTTTGCTTTGTCTTATTCTACTTTCAATTATGAGGTGGTGGTTACCTCTTTCTGATCTATTCATGTATTTCGAGATAATAACCCTATTCAATTTAAACAGTCCAGTTAGGGAAATGTTTGTAGTCCAGTCTCGGTATGTTTTGGACAAAACAAACCGAGACAAAACAAAACGAAACGTTTGGTCATAATTTACCATAAAATTATTATGGTAAATTATGACCAAACAAATTTCTTGCCTGAGGATATAATAATATATTTTCCTACTTAGTTTATAACAACGTAAGGGCTTTATGTTTTGGCTAAAAAATTTATGTACGATACTTAAAGCTAAACACTTGTTTTGTACCTGTAACTACGTAGAGCTTTTTCTTAAAAATTATTTCATATGTCCCATTTAACTCGTTGCAACATAATTTGGCTTCTTTAAGGTCCAAATATTTAGGTGTAGGTCCAAATTCGGTAACTCCCCCCTGTATTCATGTCAAAAGGAAGCGTCCTACATTGGCCTAGATATGAATCAAAGCTGCAGTCACGCCTTCTACCTTTGAACCACCAATGTGAAGTCATATCGTTCTAGATGAGTCTCAGCTAGAAGCCAACCGGCCCCGATGGCCTAGTGGTAAGGTCTGAGCTTTGGCTCCGGAGGGTTCCAGGTTCGAAACCCTATTCCACTGAAGACCCGTCAAGTATTGGACTTATTCCACGTTAAATCGCACGAAGGTGGGCAAACGTCCGTACGTTGGTGTGGTGCGGAAGTTTGGAGAGGAGGTATCAGCGGAGGCGTCGTCTCTATCATCTGACCGATGTTCAAAATTAAAAGGTCATCCCCAAAATAGCCCTCTTGTTACTTTAAATCCGAACTTTAATATAACTAAACTACACCTAGAAGCTAATTTTCTTGGATTTATATATAAATCCAGAGTGCATGTCCAATATAGGCGCCTGTCTAAATTTGGCAACTCTCTCCTGTATTGAAAAAAATGTATCTCGCGCGATTTTTAAAGTGCCTTCCTTAGAATTCGCTGATCCGAAGTTTCTTTATTATTACTTACTACTGCGCACGCGTTAATTGTTTTATGCGAAAATTTTACTAAATAAAAAAAGCAAAAATATGACACATATAAAAAAATTTAACTGGATATTATTTTAACTTCTGATTTACAACAATATCAATATAATTTACTCCTATCTCACCCACCAAATACAAGGAATCTATAAAAAACATAAATTTAAAAAAGCCTTCATACTCACTTAGTATTTAAAGAAATTAATTTTTGGCATGTGGTATTCTACCATATTTACTTTGTCTACATTATTTTTATCTCTGTAAATACTACTGTGAAGAAGGAAAAGCGCACTTTTTATAACCATGATTATTTTATATCTTTTTCATCATTTTTCCTCATAAAAAAAATCAAAACGAATTCTTTAAATGCTTGTCAAAAGTAGTAAGAAGCATTTGTAAACAGTAAACTTGATTACACTGCTCTGCAAAAAAAAATCGAGTTCTGATACCATTCCTTCTGATTTTTATGTAAAATAACCTACTAAATCCAAATATGCCCCCCATTCTGCCCCATCATCCACCGTTTTCTCGGGACGCCCCCCCCCCATTTGTAACACTGTTTAGTAATTTTATGCCCATGAATTTGATTTGGAGGAGGGGAAGCATTATTTTAACCATTAAATGTCTTCTGAGGGACTACAGAGGTGATAAGTTCTAAAATATGAACATTTGTAGCAAGGGGGAGATTTGAGTGGGGATTTGTCTCCTTAAATTAAAAAAAAAATAAAAATGACCGGTTTTTCTGATTTTTTTTCGCAATTTTTTCACTTATTTTTCTACATATTCCAGCTTCCAGCCCCCTTTTCCTCACCCAAACACTCCAAATAATAAAAATATATAGCAACAATTTTGGCTAAAAGCGGGTGAGGGGTAGAGGTCCCAAAGCCCTCACAAGAAAGTTTGGAAGATTCACTGTACAACGTTGGCGCTATTTATTTTTATCACTGTTCTGTAATTTTATGGCCATGAATTTGATTTGGAGGGGGGAAAGGAATTTTAACACTTAAATTTAAAAATAAAAATATAATAAATAATAATAATAATAGATAATATAATATAAAATATAATAAATGTAATTTATAATATAGTACCTTCATCTGGTGCTTGTTTTCCTCTTGTACCATGAAGTAGAAGTTTTTCGGACCAATGACCAGCAGTATTCTGTCGACATGCTAGCATTTTTGAATGCAAGCCATGCTCGTTTTTCTTTGCGACTCAGGTGTTTCATAAACGTTGAATCTTTAAGAAGTTGTCTAATCTGGGGGCCCACGAAAATTCCTTCCTTGATTTTAGCCTCACTAAGACGAGGAAATTTAGTTTTCAAAAAGTTAAATCCATCACCTGTCTTATCCATTGCTTTCACAAACTGTTTGATCAATCCGAGTTTGATGTGCAAAAGCGACAACGTTGTACAATGAATCTTCCAAACTTTATTTTTATATATTAATTTTATTTATTATATATTATATTTTTATTTTCAAATTTAAGAGTTAAAATAATCCTTTCCCCCCTTCAAATCAAACTCACAGCCGTAAAATTACAGAACAGTGATAAAAATAAAGAGCGGCAACGTTGTATAGTGAATCTTCCAAACTTTCTTCTCAGGGCTTCGGGACCTCTCCCCCTCACTCGCTTTTAACCAAAATTGTTGCTATATATTTTTATTATTTGGGGTGCTTGGGTGAGGAAAAGGGAGGTGGAAGCTGGAATATGTAGAAAATAAGTTAAAAAATTGCGAAAACAAACAAGAAAAACCGGTCATTTTTATTGATTCTTTTTAAATTTAAGGGGACAAATCCCTCCCAAATCTCCCTCCTTGCTAGAAATGTTCATATTTTAGAACTTTTCACCTCTGTAGCCCCTCAGAAGACATTTAATGGTTAAAATAATGCTTCCCCTCCTCCAAATCAAATTCATGGGCATAAAATTACTAAACAGTGTTACAAATGGGGGGGGGGCGGCCCGAGAAAACGGGGGGTGAGGGGGTAAAATGGGGGTCATATTCGGATTCAGAGGGCATTTTACATCAGAATTTGCAGGAAAGGTGTCGGGGCCGATCTTCATGCAGAGCAGTGTTATTCGTCTAATTTTTACACTAAATTTCTGCTAAAGAAAACGAATAAAAAGTTCTATAAAACAGCAGCATTGGTTAGTAAAGCGCTGTTTTGATAAAATTATTCTAAAATAAACTTTCATTTATATCCGCTATATCTACAATTGTATTTTTTTATAAGTTTTTGTTCAACTTGAGTGTCTTGTCCTCAAATCTTGAGATCGATTTCTTACCCACTTCCAATCGAGCTACAGCTTTGAAATTTAGCACAGTGGTGGGTTTCCGGAGACAATACAATATTATGCAAACAAATTTTGCAATCTATACCTATTTTAAACCAAACAAAATTATATTAAAATTTTAGCCCTATATTTGGGTGATAAAGTTTGGAAGGTGGTAACCTTCCAAACCACGTTATATAAGGTTGTAACAACACCCGGCGCTGCACCGATGAATGACGTAGCTCATGTTTCTACGCGTCTTAGGTTTACTTTCTAATAGAATTCGCCAACAACAAGAAGTAGATTTTTTTTTACTTCATGTGCGCCAAACGTTTTGCACTCAAAGCAAAAAGAGAAAGTTTAGATCGATTCTTTTTTTTTCCATTACATTGTTGATAATAATTGTAAGTTATCGCGTAATATATTACGGATTTATATTTCAGAAAGTTTATGTCATTAAATCATTTTAAAAATTTAATTGTACCTATGCATATAATAATTTCAATATGTGTTTTAAATTGGAGAATTCAATAATTGAATTTGGTTTACTATGCCTAATATGTCGTTTGTATTCGTGTCAGCCATCACTAAAAAGTAGAAAATAAAATAAATAAATAAATTTAAGGTACAGACTTTTATTCAAAATGCACTTTAAATGAGAAAATACGTTTACACATCATAATTTCGTCAAAATGAAGTCAAACGTAAAAAATAATTTTTCTCATTACAATAAAATGCATGGTTCGAATAAAAGCGTGGGAACCTTATATAGCACCGTATATTTTGTGCATATTTCCTTAAGCAAATGGAATATTCCTAGAAGGTAAAGTTGCCCACGCTTTTATTCGAACCATGCATTTTATTTTAATCAGGAAAATTATTTTTTACTTTTGACTTCATTTTGACGTGTAAACGTATTTTCTCATTTAAAGTGCATTTTGAATAAAAGCTTATACCTTAAATTTTTTTAAATTTATTAGCTATTTGATAGACTTATTTTCCAATCTTCTATGAAATAATAAAAAAGATATTCAATGTCCGATAATCAGTTTCGCTACAGATAAAATATTGTAGGAATAAAATAAATTTACCTGTTTTAAGTTTTGTTAGGCAACTGTAAAATATATCATTGATTTGGGAGGAAGTTTTTACTCGAACGCTCTTTCTACGATGTCTAGGCTGTTTTTGTCGAAGGACCCAGAAATACTCCGAGGTGTCCAGATGCTTTGATGTGTTTGAAAGCGTAGAGACAAACTGAAGACTGACAATAATTTGCAGTTTCGACTACGTCATGCTAAAGGGATGTCTGTGTAGACCCAAATGAATCCTTTATTAATATGACCTTCACTGTGATCTATGTTATTGCGCAGTTCGTTGATCTTGTTAGCGTATGACTTCACTCTTGAAATTCTATTCTTCAATTCTGTCCTCCGATTTTTACTTTCTCGTATACGAAGTATTCAAAGAGAAAGTATTGTAATCGTCAAAAAATTCGAACTCGAGATTTTGACGAATCTCCACGTTTTAGATCTCCCAAAGTCCAAAAAACACAATTTTAGATTTATGTCTGTCTGTCTGTGAACACGATAACTCAACAACTATTAAAGCTACGGGGATGAAATTTGGTATGTGATCTTTACACATAATTTGTAGGTTTGTGTTAAATTTTGGACAAAATCCGTCTAGGGGAAGTCTGTCCGCGTTCATGTGAACACTATAACTCAAAAACTTGAATAGCTAGATGGATAAAATTTAGTACACAGTTTTATCATCAGACATGTAGGTCCGTACGAAATTGTGGGCCAAATCCGTTGTTGTCTGTCGGGTTGACTGTCTGTCGGTCTGTATAATTGCATACTTCTAAAGAATAGAACTCGTAAACCCAGCGGCTATGATAATTAAAAAATGGTATGAGGCCTGTTAACATTTATTATAGATCCGTGCCCAATTTTCGTTTCAATCGGTCGAAAAAAAGTTCTTCAAATCGCCTATTTGTCTTTTCTCATCCCACAATGACGCGAGGCCGTTATTGCGTAATTGCGCGATTCACTTGCGCTAATCTTTTCCGCTTCTACCCACTCCTTTCGCCTCCAATTTCCAAGCTTTTTTTTACTTTCTCGTATACGAAGTATACAAAGAGAAAGTATTGTAATCGTCAAAAAATTTGAACTCGAGATTTTGGCGGATCTCCACGTTTTAGACCTCCCTGAATCCGAAAAACATAATTTTGGAATTATGTCTGTGTGTCTGAGTGTCTGTCTGTGTGTGTGTCTGTCTGTCTGTGAACACGATAACTCGAAAACTATTAGAGCTACGGGGATGAAATTTGGTATGTGGTCTTTAAACATAATTTGTAGGTTTCTATCAAATTTTGGACAAAATCTGTCAAAGGGAAGTCTGTCTGTCTGTATGTCCGAAGTCATGCGAACACTATAATTCAAAAACTTGAATAACTAGATGGCTAAAATTTGGTACACAGTTTTATCGTCATGAATGTAGGTCCGTATAAAATTTTGGGCCAAATCCGTCAATGGGCTGACTGTTTCTCGGTCTGTATAATCGCATACTTGTTCAACTCCATGCGCATGCGCAGTAGTAGAAATGCCTGTGCAAAGGAGCGATACTTCGAAAACTTGGCAATTTGCCAAAAACCAATTCTGGCGGCGAGATTTTGTAAGGAAGCAAACATTTAGTTCGTCTCGTTTTACTTGCGTGCTGGAAACAATATCTGCGCATGCGCAAGCTATTTTCCTTTTTTCTTCTCCGCACGCGGACTCGCATTGCTAGAGTTTGATAAAAAAAATAAATATTGCGAAGTTTTAATACATACGCATCTTTTTGAATATGATTCTTCACCTCATTATTTTACTATCACTATAATCTACAATGAAAAACCCTCTGATAGTCATTGCATTCTGGGTTACAGTTGGTTCGAACTTTTTATCAAAGCAGGGGGAAGGGAAATGACAAATGTTTGAAAAGTATACGAGAAAGTTTAGGGGAGGCCACTCCCGCTGGTTCTCCTTTGCATTAGGGACGCTTGTTCGTTTTACTGCCTTTTAGCTTATTTTTTCTCCACATGATTTAGGTTTATACGAGAAAGTTTAGGGGAGTCTACTTGCGCTGGTTTTAAGGTTAATTCAGATTTGCGCCTTAAAACATACTACGTCTGTCCCTTAATAATAGCAGCAAAGGAAAATAAATATAGAACGCAACATTTATTATCAAAGCACTAGATTAAATTAAACAATAAATTAAAAATATTACTCCTAATTTTTATTTCGAGTGTTCAGATAGTTTCTTACACTATTTTTCACTATTTTCATTACTGTTTTTTAAACTTGTAGATAGGATCCATTGGCTGCAAAGCTTTGCTTTCCCTATATGCGTGAGTTTAAAATTATTGGAGCCATCGTTCTTCACTGCTTCCAGCATAACTTGCTGAAGTGACAGAAGCGTATTATCCAGTAGTTTGGGAGAAATATCATCAAAGGCTATGTTTACTGCTTCTATCAATTCATCATTATTATTTGGCGACGTTTGATGTTGTAGTTACTGCATTGAGTTAAAATAAGAGAACTAGATAATCGCAATTCGATCTTTTCTTGAAAATTCTCTTATTTTCTACTTACTTTTACAATGGGTTGATACTCTACTGAAATAAAACAATTGATTTTGATCAGCAGATGAAATTAGAAAAAATAGTTATAATTAGTAATAATTAGGTTAACCTAGAAATTGAAAGATGTTTCAAAATAAATGACAGATGTCATGAAACATTGATTTTGATTGAAGGCTTCTCAATTTTGCGCTACAACATAACTTACAGCTGTATTCGTCAATAATTCCCGTTTAAATATTCACTTGCTACTATTATTATGGGACGGAGGTAGCGCTCATTACTTCATTAGTGAAATAATTATTACAAAAACTTATTTTATTAATGTATTGCTTTTTTATTATTTTAACCCCACATTTTTAATATCTAATATTCACATTTTGAAATAAAATTATTCCAGTTTTAAAACATTATTCAGAATTGGAAATAAAAAATAATTTGCAAGAAAAAAGATCAAACATAGATCAACAACTGAAAACGTTAAAAACCCCAACCCAAAAAAACCCAACGTTACTGAAAAGAAACTTTATAATAGAAATGTTTTTTCAGATCAGCATTTTGCCACCAGAAATAGTGCATTGATTTTGATGTCACATACCTGAGGCAAACTGCAATGACTTGCACAGGAAATCCAGTGAAATAATGTTTCAAATTCAAATCTCTTGCCACCAATTAAAATGATTTGAATAAAAAGTACTAAAGAATCTTTTTCAATGTTCACCTTGAATTGTTTCAAATGACACTTTAGAATATTGTTCTTTAAAGTTCTCAAATGCTGGAGTCAGATTTGATTTCTTTGTTAATTTGTATTTTCTTTTATACTTGTATACAATCACCCTTACATTAATTAAAATACAATAAGTAAAAATTGATTAACATCTTTATTATGTCCATATCTTTAACAAAATCAGACTATATCAACGAAGGTACGCCATACAAATCTTATAAAGGATCAGAAGGACAGAAAGAAACAAACACCAGGTTACCGTTACCAAAGAAACTAAATTACCAGCTAACTGTATTACGGTAATAAATGGGCAAGACCTCTCAATGGTTTTTACCATTTAGCTGTCTTTTGCAAGTGAAATGCATGCCAGATGTCCTCTGAGGAATTCACTACCAAAACTCAGGTTAAAATATAGAACATTGATTTTCAATCATTCTTTATTTTAAAAAATTATCTCAAAATCGATCTCAAGAGATGCATGGGTAATTTTTACCTAAACCAACTATATACAGGACACGAAAGTGTTCCCAATTTATCAAAAAGATTCTTTCAAAAAAATGACAATTGTAGATGTGGTTTGGATAAAGGAACAGTAAGCCATTATGTTCTTGGTTGTAATCTTTACAAAGATATCAGGGAAAAAGTATTTTCCAACTAACGTCGGGATATTAGACTTATTGTAGTTAACTGCGAATGGTTTTGCAAGAAATGGACTCATTAAAATTGTTAAAAATTTATTAGAGATTTCACTTGCATTTCATTTTCTAATTACATGTAATCTTCCTGTTTTTTATTGCGTAAATGTTGAATATAATATTGAAAATTGAATCGTAAAACTAATTTTCTTTATGGCAAAATACCCTATTAATCGATCTATTATTATATAGAATTGTTATATTGGAGAAGATGAGGGAGGAAATTATTTTAATTTTATATGGCAAATGTCATGAAAAATGGTAATGGTAAATGTTAATTAGAAAATTGAATAATAAACTGAATTATATTTGATTTAATATGTTCCATTGTAATTGTGATGTGATGAAATTATTTAATATATATAGCTATGAAGTATTATGACATATTAGGAATTTTAAAAATTATGGACGTAATGTAACACATATAAAAAATAGTTTTTGATGTTGTTGGAATGCGTAATCTACGACGTGTAATCCACGGGTTTTCCAGTCAATGGAAAAATTGTTACAATGGAAGAAACATGCTTAGGGAGGCGAGAGGGTGCTGCAGAGGCTCCGCGTCACGTGTGTCCTTCCAGTGTCTTCTGCTGGTGGGAGCTTCGTGATGATTGTCATCAACTTTCAACCGTGCTTTTTGCGGGACAGTGAAATCTATTTATAGTTCAGTCAACGGAGGTCCAAAATGGGGGGTGAAAAAACTTTAAATCATTTAATTTTGAAAATTGGCACACGTGTTCATGAGGGGCTTATGATGAACATACTAAAAGTCCCCGGTACTGGGGGTGAGCTTGATGCGCCATCTTGGATTTTATTCCCCTTTTTTTAGTTTTTCTTGAATATCTCGAAAACTATTCAGTTTTCAAAACAGGATACTCCAACTGGTATAAGACCGGGAGTCAGTAATGATAATTCCAGGGATGAAGACGATAAAAACACATAAGATAATTATTGTTTATATTTTAATTATGTATTTTCTAGTTTAAATTAAGAAAAAGGGTTAATCCAATGTAAAAACTGTCTTAGCTGGGACCACGAAAGCTGCAGTTGGGCGGAAGAACTAGACATCTGCTTTACATGTGTTTTTTGTAACTTGTATTCTTAAATTGCCATATATTATAAAAGAGATTGCAACTTTTCTGCTTAAAATCGTGTTTTTTATTCCCCATACGTTAAAATGTGTACTCCGTTTTACCTCGCTAGTGGGGTAAAGCCGAGTAGTTTCACTTTTTTCATAAAAAAAAATCATTGATAAAAAATATAATGAAACTGTGACTTTTCTGGAAAAATATAATGTACTCCGATAAACAATGAATAATTTAATAAAGTTGGACAAGCTCCAACAAGCCTTCGAATCTTAGCTACCCTGTTTTACCTTACTTTGCCCTGTGCTTTTTATTATTTGAAAAATATTACTTTTCTTTGAAGCGTCAATCTTATATAAGCACACTTTGAAATTTAAAATTATTTGTCTTCTTTTTAAAATGTTTCGAACATATTAGTGCAAGTAAATAAAATTACCTTCTTTTGACAGTTACTATCCTAACGTATATTTCTAAAACTCTTTTATAATCATTCAAAAATCAAAACCCTTACAAGAAAAATACCATGCTACACAAATCCTTGCAGCGAATTTTTCTTTTCGCTCTTCATTGTAGAATATCACTTAATTAGTTCAAACCTCATGCTAAACAACTGCATGGAGGCTGTTGGCGCCTTTCAACTGTGAATTGGCGTTTTTGTGATAAATGGTTGCCAGAAGATGTGAGCGCGCCAATGAGCACTACTACGTTCTCACTTTTTACTCTCTTCTCTTGAAACATGTATATGAAACGTTTTCGTTGTTGTAGTCATTAAAAGGCCGAATAAAGAGCTACTTTATATTTATTATTCAACATATTATGAGAGTGGCGAAATACACGTACACATCGTATGAAAGTTTCAAGTCAAAAGCGAACAGAAAATCCCTGCATTTTCTCAGATAGGGATTTAACATATAGACACGTAATCAAAGTGGAGGGAATATTAGCTATTTTTAGTAAATTAAGTAAGTGTTTTGGGGAAAAGTCTGGCGCCGAAAGGACGCCGAATTCGCAATTTGTGTGTGCGGGTGGAAGCGATTAAAATATTCTTTTAGTAATAAATATGCCAAACCGTGAGATTTAATATACCTTCAGCGCTGGAAATAAAACGAAACTGACTGGAGTTTAAGAAAAGTGATTTTGTAATACATTAATATAGTACTAAGATATTTTAAAATATATAATATTAGAATTTAAAGTAAAATTAAGTGAGATGATTACATATAGTGTGTGTGCGTGTGTGTGTGTGTGTGTGTGTGTTGTGTGTGTGTGTGTGTGTGTGGCGCGTGGCGTGAGTGCGTGCGTGGCGTGCTGATGCGTGCGTGTGTTGTCGGACGTGTGTGTGGCGAGCGTGTGTGCGGGCGTGCGTGTGTGTGTGTGTGCGTGTGTGCGTGCGTGTGTGTGTGCGTGCATGCGTGTGTGTGTGATCGTCGAAATAAATGTTGTGTGTGTTCGTGAACAAGGATTCTGCTTTAATTTTCTAATTAAACGGACATTACATTAAACGTATTCTACCCCACTGCTCTCCGTGAGTTTGGACGGAAAGAGAGGCATTGCAGAATATTTCTGGAGAACGCTTGGACAGAAGTTTCTGTTAAACAACACATTTACCAGTGATTCGCCGTAAAAGGTGACTCCAACATAATGGGCGACCTGGCCTATTTCAGCCATGGCATTTGCAAACGCTAAACCATGTTATTTAACAACCTTGACATGACCTTTTTGTTCCATACGTTGGCAGACACAATCGGTGAACCTATCCTATGTTGGCTATATTCTAAGGTCACCCGAAAATTTCGTGTACAACAATGCCATCAAAAGTGGCGCGGATATCGTAGTATCATATCCTTTTAGTAGCTATCCAACATAAGTCAATAATCTTCCAGAATATTCATAATTCCATCTATGGACGATGTCAGGGATGTCATGAGACTAACTTTCTTTTCCTGTGAATTCTGTGCATTTTGAAGATTCGCTTGCGTATGTTCATTTCTTGAATTCTCTGCAAGCTCTCACGTAACAATATTTCCGATTCTGCGCTATTCTAAGATACTGCTTGGAATAAGAGAAATCTCCCCCCTCCATAAATTTATATTCACTAAAATGAAACAATCTATTATAAAGCTGTGAGATTTCAAGATAATATTACGCATATACGTCCAATCTTATTTTAACTCTATATAAATACAATATTTCATTTAAGTTCTAATTTTACTCCCGAGAAACTTCCTTTAGTTTTTGGTGCATGTGTGTGCAGTCGTAATCCTTTCAGTTAAATTGTTGCTGATTCCGAAACATCATATTTTCCACTCATTCAAGCGAGGTAGATGTTCTTTATGTTTCAAAATTACATTAAAGTAAATATGTCATCTCACATCTTCCTTTATTACTTTTCTACTGGTATAACTCATTTTCCCTTAAATATTTCACAGATTTGAACTTTCATATTTCAGTTATGTTTCACAATTAGAATAGAATACTTACTTCTTATTACTTGTCTTTCACGATATTTTTTATTAATGGTAACAACAGTAGTATTCTTATTTTTCCTTTGATCAACAAGTCATATTTCACGGCATGCATTTATTTCTATTTATAAATTGCGACATGCGTTTATATCCATATGAAGAAATTGAATGATGAAGAATGAAAGTTTCTAGTGCATGTGGAAATTATTTTCTGTAGTGTGTTAAAATGTTTATTTCAATTATTTTCTTTAAAATCCACCCATAAGTTTTAAAGGTTTTCTTAACATAGAATAAATTAGACAGATTCAGCAGTATTTTACCAATAGAATTTAGAAGTTTTTCTTTTCTTTAACGCGGCAATATACCTCAATAACACACATAAATTATACAATATTGCACGGTAATATTAAAAATATTATAAACGTATAATATGTACACTATCGAACAAAATTTTACAATACCGTACATCACATCGTGCAACATAGATTACAGAGTTACCCAAGAGTCAGGAAAAATTTTAGAAAACATTAATTCGCAATTAAATGAATATATAATGGTGCCGTTTGTATGAAAATGACGGAAACGAAGCCAACATTTATTTGTCACAAATTTAAAATTATACGCCTCAAAGTTTACTGAATATATCACCAAATGGCGATGCATTGTGCATGTTGCGACGTTTGGCAGAATAATAGCTGACATATCTGCTATGTGATTCCCGCCATTCTGAACAGCTGTTAAGCAAAATGAGCTGTTAATAATAAGTTGTTAAGCATAATATTAAGTAATATTTTTGTTGTTAATTGAGATATATGTTTCCGTATGGCATCGTTCAATATTGGCAGTGACTGGTAGTGGCATGTTTAACTTCAGTATGTTTACTGCCAAATGCCAAAGGGGCATGAGATCGAGTCCATCTGGGTGCTCATGCAGCTCACATTCGTAGCAATGCATGGTGACGCTCCATCCTTAAAACTGATTGTGATCCATATTTGCATCAATGCCATTTTAGATTTTTTTTTGCTCTTAATTTTGAATAATTTAGTAGATGATTGTCAAAGTTATATTCTTATTACATGTCTTAATTGCAAAAGAAATACAGATCAGTTAAGAAATTTTAAGTAAAATTTAATATTTCTTATTGATTAATTTTAATAATAATTTAAATTCAAAATTAAATAACTTAATTATTTTTGTGCGTATGTTACACTCATTTAATGTAGCTTTTAACATCTTTTTTGTTTGTTTTTGAAAATCTCCTGCAATGAAAGGTTGAGAAAGACAAAAATGCGGTATTTTATCTTTTACGTTGTAAACATTCGCAGTCTTTATAAATAAATACATCGCATACATTTATTGAACACGCCATTCGTCGGTGAAGAAATGAAATTAAAACGCAAAAATTGCTGTTCCAAATCACTGCACTTTTTTCTTGGAAAACAGACGATCATTAAACATCCGAAATGGCAGTGACGAGCATCTTTTAATGTAATCATTTCTTTTACTGCTATATATGTAGGGAGGGACACTCGAAAAGATTGCTGGCGCTCGTTACTGAAATTCAACGACAGAGCGATTTTATGGATGTAGAAAATAAAGTAGATAGCAGTAATGATACCGTTTTTTGATTGGCGAAAGCAACACCAAAATAAATTGAAACTCCTTTTAATTGGAATGCTTCTGCCGTTATTTCCAATGCAAGTGGACACAGTTTTATTTAAATGTGCAGGAAAATAAATCATAACGTTCGCATTAGGGAAGAAGCATTTGAAATGAGCGGAAATGGAGTGGAAATGGGGAAATCATTATCTTTAATGTCATTTAATATCAAAGGTCCATCAAATATATTTTCTTTCGTTTATTTATGCCCGTCGTTTATTTTTCATGAGTAATGAAGTGTATGCGAATTGGATCGTAGTTAAATCTGTAAGAAAATTCTAAACATTTAAATGAAAAACATGATAAAATTGTTATGGACTTTGATTTGATGGCATTTCCTAAGTTCATTAACTGACTATAGTAGTGATTTAGGAAAAAATTTGTTAAATTACAAAGATTTTTAGTATTCGGCTTCATACTGATAAAAATTTGAAAAAAAAGTTGCTTTGATTTATTTACAATTTCTGTCTTTTTTTCTCTTAAATTATAAAATTTCCATAAAAAATTGCATATTAATATATCATTTTATTTTTAGTTGTGCCACCGTTTGGTCATAGGTTTATTTGCACCGCAATGGATGATAATATATATTCATTAAATATATTTCGATCATAAACTACATTTGTTGCATTTCCACTTCCTTTATACCATAAGATAGCAGTAAATAAACAAATAATTTCTAGAAATATTGCAAAGATATAGTCACCGTATTTTATATCTATAAAATCAGATGAATTTACTTCGTAACAAGAATTATTTCAATATACCATAACAGAAAACAAATTATGAGGTTTATTTTTATATCAAATGAAGGTATACATATAAAATATTATGTTAAACATCGGAAGATACAAAATCTGTTACTGGAATTTTGTTTCAAAATCAATAAATCTTCGGAATAAAGGAATCTTTTCTTATAA